>OOFE01034529.1:1424-43765 GCA_900323365.1 Monocentris japonica | reverse complement strand
AGATGACATTAATTGCATAACTAAAAATGTTTTGAGAAGAAATAAGTTAGCATTTTGCTATGATGGTTTTTTCTTACAGTAGTTTCTTCTTGGGGTCCCCAGTCGGTAGTCCTTGTATGTTAAATCAGAAATGCTTTAAAAACATTGGTTAGCATGTGTTATTGTGCGTGTTTGTTTTCACATGTAATCTTGGCTTAGCTTTGCACCTAGATAACGGATGTGCATTCGCTTACATGTTATGTCTTTAAGGAAAACATTGCAACAGTGCAATACATATTTGATTCAAGCCCTAATGTTTATATTTCTCTTCTAGCCATCAAAGGACAGCATGTCAGAAGGAGCGGGGGAGACTGGTAGCTTGGAGAAAGCAGAAGCTGAGGGCAGTAGTGATGAGGACGAAGGTGCCCTGGTCATCGACGAGAAGAACGAGAGGGGAGGAACTAAACGAAAAGCAGGGGAGTCCACAGAGGTGAGCTTTATCAAGCCTGTCAGTCTTAGACATCGTAAGGTGAGAGCTTCTTAGTCATTTATCTCTGTGGCTCCCTGACCCTTCCTCAAATCCTCTGTAGGCATCTCCCAAGCGGCTGAAGGACACAGAGGGGGAAGGTGATTTGAAAGCAGACAACAACAAGTCTAAGACAGAGGTCAAGCTCAATGATGTGGCAGGGCCTAAGCCCACTGCTCCATCTTCACTGAGTGAGTCGAGACCAGAGGCCCAGGAAAACCCTCCTGCAGGGGGGAAGTTAACAGCAGATAAGGTACAGCACTCTCTCCTGATTAGTGTGCTTCTTACCCTGGGAACATCAAATCAAAAGGGATGAACCTAATAACATAAAACATCTAAATCTAACATAATTGTATTTAATTTTACTGCTAATTGCACAATTTCCAAGTAATTAAAAACAGGCAAAGTCAGAATAATCCATCGTATTGCTGTTCACTGTTCTCCTTCCAGCCCGTGACAGACAGTGCTTAACACCAGCTCAGAAGAAAACCAAGAACCTTTGGCGCTTCTCTCTGGAACTTAAGCATCAAAATGATTACCTACAGGATGCTAGATTTTTGCTGTTTAATTAATAGGAGAATTTTAAAACCTAATTATGTTTGTATTGAGAGACAAACAAATCTTCATTTGCCATTTTGGGATATCATATATCCCAGAATCAAAAGTTTGCTAATCTGATTTCAAACAATTGAATTGAGCACTTTAAGGCTCATTTATAAATGGGATTTTGGTGTGTATATATTTTTTTTATTTCTAAGTGCAATTACATAACTAAAGTCTGGATGCTAGGTATCAAACATGTTTCAGTTTAGAGGGAATACATGCTGAATTCGTAATAGTGAAAACTAAACCAAGTGAGTTTTGAGGAAAAAAAATTGTCATCCACAAAACAATTTGTGTGAAGAAAACTCCCATTTGTCCATTAGGTTGATGGTGGTTTTGAAAACGGACACCCCTTGTACTTATAAAGAACAAATTTTTCACTTATGCTCTCAGCTTTAATACAGTATACATAAACGATTTAGTGGGTTTTCTTCTATTTGTTTCATTTAGCTTTTCAGCCTGATCTTGAAACGTGATTTATCTTCTGATACATGTTGAGTTGCACTTTCAAAGCTTTTTTTTGCCTCTGTAAGCATTGTTTAGTTCACTGTAGGAAATTAGAATGCTTCACAGCTTTTGTTGCTTTGATGTATTGCATGCTTCATTGGAGGTGACCAAATTATGCAATTACTTTTACTAGATCCCATATGTGGCCTACTCGGCTTTTGAATATTTTCAGTATGTCAGCCCTGTTTGAGAAGAACCTTAAACTAATTTAGGATTTAAAAAATGACCTATCATTAAGTGTCAGCTTGTGAATCCCCCTCTGTACTTTCCAGAGAAACTCTTAGTTGATGATGTGCATTATTGAAAGCAGAAACACATTCCTGAATGTTATTTTGTCAATCCTGGGTCTTCAAATGTTTGATTGTCACTTTTGCTGGGGTTGTTTTCTGGCAAATCTTTTTGAATCCACCTCGTCAGTTCAGCTGATAATTTCATTGTATTCTAATTCCTTGTTTAGCTCACGTAACATTGCCAGGTAGTGGACATGTAATTGTAAACACGTAATTGCATTCAGCAATTGGTGGTACCAAGTATGTTTCTTCCATAGTTCTGAAATGTGTTGCTGGCATACATTGTTAAGACAAACATTGAATCTACATAAATTGTGGTCCTTGAAGAAGTGGAAATTTGGTGCAAGTTTTGAAGTGACAAGCATCTCCAGAGCCAAACCTCTTTAGAGCTGTCTGTGATTTCTCTCTTTCTAACCCTCTTAACTGGAATATGAATCTACTTTACTTAAATGGTCTTATTATTTTGGCTGTGGATCCAAGTTGTGATGTTTTAAAGAAGTGTTTTGTTCAATCATTTTTTAGACAACATGTTGTTGATGTGGTGTTGTTATTTTACCTTGGCAACTCATTGTTCCATAATGGTAGTTTTGGGGGTACTCAATCTTCAGGTTCAGGTTTTTGACATGCATATTTGCCATGTTATTTGGATATATTTCATTGCTTCAATGTCCTTGCCATATTTGGCAACGTGAGCCCATAGTTATTCAAATTATCGTTGAACCCAAGGGGAACGTCGGTTCTTCAAAGTGAAAATAACCCTGGTTGTTTTGCTCACAGTGGGACTGCTAACCATATGGATAGCAGTCCCACTGTCCTGCTGCATGACTCTTATGCCTGCCGCCCCATCACCACACCACTGATTCATAATATAAACTGGTCAGAGTTAATTTCCCCCACTCAAGTCTCTGGAACAAATTCCTAGGGTGTGATTTGTAATTATTGTGTAATCCTTGGTTTAGATCTCTCTGTCATTTTCAGAGGCTGCCACTCAGCTTAATCTTCTGCTTAGTTTTCACATTGTAGTCGCCAGTCCATTCAATAAACATGTTGATTACAAAATGACTTGTATGTGTCATGTTTAGATTGAGTTTTTCAGCCCTCCTTACTGCACCACTCAGACTTCCTTAGTCTGGAAAGCACCTGGCACAAATCCGTTATTTTTCGGTCACTGGCGTATCCTGTTTAATCAACAAGATTGTCATCTGCAATGAAACCAATAAGGACACTTTTTTTTATGCATGTCATAAATAACTACTGCTGAGAAAACCTCATGGTGGCACAGTTTGGGGTCTTTGGCTTTAATAGCTGAACTAGTTTTTGTATTATGTAACCTATCCTGACAGCTATGAATTTGTCTCTGGGGTTTGTCTGAGTGTTTGGCCAGTGACACAATATTCTGACTCACTCCACTCTCATTACTCATTATGAGACACAGCTACTGTGAGATTTGTCAAATGTCAGGTTTAATTTGAGGGTATTTTTGCCCTTGTTACCTAACCAAGTACTGAACTTCCTCTCTTTCACTTGGTGGTTTCCTTAATAACTAAGTATGTTTGGTTCACTGGGGAATCATTGACAAGTAGACTTATGTTGCAGCTGAACACAACTCTCCCTAATTTTGATTAGGAGCTTTTTGGTATTGATTTCTAGATGTGCTGTGACAGCTGGTACATCTGCTTCACAAGATTAATGACTGTGTTATCTTGCCTAAATGTTCAATTACACGTTTTCAGAATGTCTGGTATGGCTACTATAAATATCTCTGGGGCTTGTCACAAAACATGATGTTATTTGACCTGCAGTTCCCTATAACTGATCATTCTTTTGGAGCTTCACTGGGCCCAGTTGAGCTGTCTTGCTTTGCCTGTGATGGTGGCCTTGTAGGTTCAAATGGCAATAATGCAAAAATCAGGGACAATGCTTTAGAAGTGCTATTTGGAAACAACTATCTGTGTTAGCTGAATAACTAACTGTCACTGTCATCCAGCACAAATATTTGAAGATGAATTATCCTGTTCATTAAATTGAGTTAGAGTGAAATAAAGAAAAATGGAGCCGCAGTATATCTTAACACCTAGCTAAGAATTACCAAGTAAACTATAACATAAGAATGGCTAAGAATTTTCAGGCCAGAACAGAATACCACAATGCAAACTAGAATAGTCATGATAAGGAAATACTTCATTAGCTCCTCCAATATCTTTATACTAATAAACAACTCAGTTTTATATGGACAGTTACTTGCAGCTGAAGTGCATAGAAGGTCAACCTGCAGCCTATGGCCTACATCTGGGCTTGGGATCAATTTCTCATCTACCAACTACCAGGATGCATGATTTGGTTACTGCGCATGCGCTAAGCCAGGCAGCCTCCTATCCAATAGGTGGTGCTGTAACGGGCCAATGCTAGTGTTGATGCCCCGCATGTGACATTGACATCAAGAGGAGGTAAGATATTTTTCAGACATTTTAGTATTACAAACTTATAGCAAGATCATAATTAACTCATATAGGTGGATATTTGGTAAGCTATCTATTCCTGTATTTCAGGAGTACACCGGCTACTCGCTGTGTAGCCAGTGTAACCTAGCTAACGTTACCAGCAACATAACGTTAACCTAGCATAGCAGAGTAGTCCTATCAAGGAGACCTGGGCATCTCTTGAGTTCACTATTGGTTTAATTCGTCCTTCCAGGAGAATGAGGTTGACGGCACTCCTGTCCATGGCAGCCAAGGCTGCTTTTCCTAAAGACTACCGCTACGGCACAAACAGACCCTGGACCATGGCTGCTAAGAGGCTCAATCCTCCAGGGAAAAAGAGGAGGAAGGTGTTTGTGGAGCCTATAGCGCATGAAGACTGGTCTGTTCTCAAAGGAGACACGGTAGGTAAATGAGAGCAGCCCTGTACTGGGTTTCATGAAAACTTGGAAACTGAACTACAGACTGTAACAATTAAGTTATGAACAGAGCATTATATCAAGTAAAGTGGCCAGCAGTATTGTAACTACAGTCATTTAATATCTTATGTTGTGACAAAGATTAAGTCCATGCCAAGTCATATAAATCTGCAATAAATACTGCATTGAGATTATTATTCATTCCAAGCACCCACAGGAGCTGAAAAAGTAAGATTAGAAGCTTTTTAGTCAAAATGTTCTCAATATCTATTGACAAAAGTATCTCTGATTGATAGATGTCTGTAGAACTGTGCATGGGGAAATTGAATTGAATTGATTTATTTCACTGGCATACATGATGAATAATGCATTTCTATATTATTAAACTAGTCAGTGTGTGTTTTTCATCTGTTTCTTAGGTCGAGATTCTAGCAGGGAAGGACAAAGGGAAGCAGGGAAAGGTGGTCCAAGTCTTCAGACACAGAAACTGGGTTATCCTGGAGGGACTGAACACAGTAAGGAATTGCTATTTTTCTATTCCTTAGGAGATTGAAGAAAACTAACAGTTTGTAGATGGTAGAGACACTGGAAGCCAGTCAGCTACACATAATAGAGCTGAAACCTGGCCTGGGTGAAGATGAGACCTTGCTGCTGTTTCATAAGATTGCCAACATGAATTCAATTTCATGTACATTGTCTCTATGCTTTTTACACTTTTGAAAGTATTTGACTCTGGAACACCTGCATTGAAGTTTATTCCCATAGCAGTCATTTCCAAAAATATATGTTTAGTTTGGGATAAATGTCATTATTTTTATTTTGTTAGTTGTGTTAGTTGTGTATCAGAGCTGTCAATTCATTTTCAGTTCAGTGCTTTTTAAGCTTCAAACGAACTGTAACTTAGTGAATGAAGAGTTACCCAGTTCTGTTAAATTTTGCAAGCAGGTTATTTAGAAACATTGAAAAGAATAAACATACTTTTTTGCAAACATGCTGTTTGATCAGCTTACTGTTTGTGTGACTAGAAATTGGGTTGCACTTTAACCTTTGTCCAGATTTAGTGCACCACAGTGTATATGCTACTACTGTTGAGAGGATACGAAGCTGGCTCTTGCTGTTAATAATACACAGTGTCCTAAAGCCTTAGACTGACCATAGCAGTCTAAACAAAGTACTGGACACACACACACCAATCTTCTCTTTGCACCATAGCAACATTGAAGCTACATCAGTGTTACACCATGCATTTATTTTTTAGCTCCACTAGATGGAGCCAGATAGTCTATCTGGCAGGACTTAGCAGACTCTTGGCAAGACTGTTAAATTGTGCATTTAAGCCTCACCAATCCTTGTTGGCCGCCACCTGTTTAATTTTTGGGGAATTCCAAGTTAGTGAACTGTTAACAATTATTTCCTGTCTCAGCATTACAGGTACATTGGCAAATCTGAGGATTACCGCGGGACCTACATTGCCAGTGAGGCTCCCATCCTACTCCGTGACGTTGCTCTCACCGACCCCTCAGACAGGTAAGCTTTGCTACAATGCAGAATTAAAACTATGGCTGTGCACCTGCATGCCCGCTTCAGGGCCAGCATGCTGTCTGAACCACGGGTTGGGATTCAAAATGAGCGGTGGGCCTTCATGTCTTGTTGTGCTCTCTTTATCTGGAGTCCCAGTAGTTTGTATCAAGGTTACAACCATTCTTCCTGGGGTCTGTTTCAAAATGCAATGCAGTCAAAACTAACAATTAAAGTATTGTACCGCACACTGAAAGGCTTCAAATCCGTGTCATATTCATGTGAAACTGGTCTGAAGCCTTTCAGTGTGTGGTGTGGTATTATTTCCTCATGTTAAAAATAATCCTACATTATTTAGATAAATGTTAGAGTAGGATCATGGAGTCATTTTATTTCATTTTATTTTAATAGTGACTGACTATGACATGCTTCTTGATCCTCCAGGAAGCCCACCCAGGTGGAGTGGAGATACACAGAGGAGGGCGAGAGGGTCCGGGTCTCTCTCAGGACGGGTCGAATCATCCCTAAACCTATCGTTGAGCGCCGAGATGGTATCGTACCGCAGCAGTGGAAAGGTGAGAGTGTGTGTGTGTGTCTTCCATGTTAAGCTAATATTCACTATATGAAACCAGCTGTCATTCATCTTTTAACTCTATGCAGAATTTTAACAGAAGGTCTCAAAATGATACAGTTTCCTGTTTTCTGTATTACATTTCATTCCCAAACAACACACAAATAGTGGCATTAATGACTGGGAGCTTTAGTGCTCTCAGCTTTATGAAAACAGATCTGTTTCTGTGCCTGTAGGCTTGTGTTTGGGCTTCGGGGTCCCACTAGTCGAATACTTGACCAGCAAGTTGACCCCAGTTGTGGATGCAACTTTTGGTTTCTATTCTTTACCATGTACAGGGCTATTTACCGATACACAGGATCTGATGTAATTATAATGCAGTGCTTATTATTAAAGGAACAGTTTACACCAAAATAAAAATGCAGTCATTATCTACTCACACCCATGTCAGTCGAACTCCATTGAAGTTCATACAACCAAACACACAGCCAGTTTCATCTCGGCCTTGTCCTAAACATTTGACGAGAACAGGGTCTGTTTGTTTAGAGATTTAAAAAGGTCACACATTTTCACTAAACAACTTGTGCTGCGTATTCTAAGCCAAACAACTGCACTGTGAGTCCAAAAGGCCTGTATGTACCTCATTATTAGGGATGTAACTGACGCATTCAGCTTGCGCTTTGGTTCGATACTGATTTTACGGTTCTGTATTATCATGATACTTCAAGCAAAGTCTGAATGAAGGAACACAAAAACGAAACAAGTAGTGCAAAGGGAGAAACCGCAATGTTTTTAAGACTTCTGATACTGAATGCTGAGATGGAACTGCGGGCACTAACTGGCTGTATTCTTGGTGATCGTACAAACTTCACTGGAGTTCGACTGACATGGGGTGAGTCATTTCATGTTGGGGTTAACTGTTCCACAGTGAGTACGTCTTCGTCAAGTATTTTGACTGCAGTGGGTTTTTTTTCCGTAACAGTTTTTCAGGTGACATTTAAATTTTTTTACATTTCTGTCATCACAGATGGTCCCAAAGATACCAGTCCAGAAGACACTCTAGATAGGACCTATGTACCATCTTTGAAAACACTGGAGGAGGAGGTCATGGAGAAACTGGGCATCCAGGAGAACAGGAGGCCCCAAAGGTCCTACTGGTATTAATCCAGAGAACCTCAGAGACACTTCTTATTCTTATGCTGCCCAATATTCAGCAAGCAGGGAGGTCTGAAGATATCATGTTAAGGTGGAATTCAGCTGAATGTCGTAAGTGAATGACATGGATTTAAAATGCTGGTCTGACATCCAAGTTGGCGAGGATAATGCTAGTTCTGCAAAAACGAGGAGGGGAAACAGGCATGAGAACAGAGTCGATAATGGACCTGTAACCTGCATGCTTCCTACCATCCTGAATGGGAGCTGTTTCATTCTCTATTTAGGATGGTACCAGAGTTTGTACTGTTGTTGTTTGTTTTATGTTATCAATAAATGTCACATGTAAACCATTTGATTACCAATTTAATGATTTGGGGATCCGGTCTTTAATGGAAGTACATCATAGTCTTAAATACCAATATCATCAAATTATAGTGGATGACATCAATGTATGTTTCAAGTACGAAGCACTGGTGCAATGGAGGAATACATTCATTTTCATTGGACTGAGTTTATTCTCATATCGGCATCAATTGGGTATAGGAAGTTCCAATAGGAAAGGGGGGGGGAAGCTTGAGAAAAGCTCTGAATTTTAGTGGGCACAATGCTGTTCAAGTTTGTACAATGAACACAGTATGTTCCGTACCAGAAATAATAATTTGCTTACTGTCTAGTCTTGTTGAAGAGATATGATGCGGAAAGTACTTCTTGGTATTGGCAGATGTTGGCAGCCAGCTTGGCCATTCATGAGGCTAAATATGGATATATTATTCTACAGGAGCCCAGGCATACTGCCCTCCACAACTGAGCTGTTAGACAAATGAGTCTCTCTTTCCAATGTGTCTGGGGGAACAGTCTAGGTACGAAGTCATGGAGATACTCCAGGAGGAAATGGCTTTGGGAGGAGGTGACGCAGACTGGGTAGTTTCAGCGAAATTGTGCATTATCCTCATTTGGTTTTCTTTTAAACATTGGATCTGTGTTATTCCAACTGCTTTGCGGCAGTTTTTGCATCAACATCCAAGTATGACCTCACCTATGAATTTCTGACCCACTTTAATAACTAACAAGGATATCAAGTAAGTTGTTCTGTATGAGAAATGAAGTTAGAAAAAGAAGAAACTCTGTAAACCCTAAAGGCCCCAGCAAAATCATTGTAAATGTATGTTTTTTTTTTTTTTTGCTGTTTTATTTAACCTTTATTTTCCAAGGAACATTTCACTTAGTGTTAACTTTTTCTGTCCAGAGAGATTCAAGAGCTTCAAACTGGCAACCTTTTGGTCACCAGCCCGCTTCCCTTACCTTCCCTAAAATTGGTGAATTCATACCAAAGGATGCTGGACCCCACAACACCCCCTGAACATGAACCCACATCAGACGGAATTAAGACTGTATTGGTGTGCATGTAAACATGGCCAACACCCATACTTCGATCTTAATGCGGTCATGTGAATACTGTGATTAAGACATTTAAGGTAGTTATGGTCATATCCGTACTATTGATACTGGAATTGTGATATGGAGTACTGTGATATCAGGGTTGTTTGGGCATGTAGACACCTTACTGAACTGGATTACAGCAAACACATTAATCCACATTAAATTATATGCCTCACTTCAAAAAAGGGCTGCCACTTCATGCAGCAACATTTTTGTGTGTCGAGATTTCTGGTATTGCAGACCGATGGTGTAAAATCAACATGCAGCTGTAGCGTCTTGGTTAGACGAGATTTGTTTTTGATTCATTCCTAACATCAACAACTAATATCTTCTCATATCACTCTCCCTTGAGTACGGGACTCCAACCCGTCAATCATCCAGTGATGTGAAGCTGATGGAACATTTGGAACATTGTGCTTGCTCCTGGTCATCTACTGACCTGGATGCATCAGTCTGATATATTTAGTTCTACTCAGTGGCAACTTGGATTTGATAATATCAATATTTTACAGATTTAGACAACCCCACCCCACCAACTGCATATTTCCTCCATCTGGTCAGTGGCTCTTTGGTACTTGCTTGAGTGTACACACTGCTTGACACCGAACTTTAAAAGGAGCCCTCTTTGTGTTAGCCATTAACTCCTTGTCAGTTTTATGAGATTTTGGTACAGTATATGTGTTTTATTCAGTGCCAGCATCCGTTCACTTAATAGCCTGTTTTAGCTGCACCCATCAATGGGATACCCAGTCTTTCTTGATTACATTTCTATTCAGCAGCTGACCTCAACCTCAGCTGTGTGTGTATATGTCTGTGATACATGAGGGAGGGGGGCTATTAAGTGTATGAAGTCTCTAACATGGTTTACCACTAGTATTGATTTACCCAAGAACCAAGTTTAGTTCTTGCCAGGACCCCAGCTGCAGAAGCAACTAGCTTTGGTGCCAGACAGTGACACAAAAAACGATGTGTCACAGATAATATAATTGCGTCAGAATTTCATTGTGGCTGTCCATACCCTAATTTTTGGTCAATACAGTAACATCATGCTGAAAGCATGGCAAGCCAATGGTTTGGCTGTGGTAGCCAACAAGTGGATGAGCACAGTAATTTTCCCATACTTGTCCCTCTTTCCCAGTTTGCCTCTGCCACTGGCATCCCAGGAGGAATAAAAGGAGCCAGTCAGCGGAAACAGGGTTTTTGAGGTTTCTTTTTTATGGGCGGAAAAATGATTCAAAAGCTGGTCGTCTTTCCCATCATTGCATGAGTGTCCAATGGATTTCAGAGTGGGATTACAGCAAGGTGGAGTATAATGTTAGTCAAGTGGAACCTTTGCTGTTGGATTTATCTTTTCCTGTCTTGCTGTACTGCTCCATTTGTCTTTCTCTTTCTTTTTCCATTTACACACAGAAGACATTCACAGCAGTCTAACTTGTGTAGGATTAAGTGACTTTAGTGAATATCCATCTTGTAATTTGTACTTTGTCGTAAATTGCAATGCTGGCAACCCATTGAAATGAAACCACTGAACATGACTCAGGCAGAATAAAGGAGACTTATAAATAAAACAGCATGTACTGCTCTCTTATTTTAGCTGAGTCATTTATGCTTCTCATCCATGGTAAATAATGAATCCCACCTGTAGGTCTGAGATGGTGCAGGCCTTACAGCTCAGAATAGAAATGAAAAGTTCATTTCCAAACTGCTGCATATCCAATTTGGAAAAAGAAGTTCATCATTCAGTATTTGTAAAATACAGAGGATCCAGTCTGTAAAAGTGTCAAGTTACCGACTATCCTTTAAAAAATTAAATGCTTTTTTGGAACCAAACTTTTCAATGCTGGTGAACAAATGAATGAATGATCCTAGAACTTCATCCCTACTGGGAGATGTTTTCTCAATGAATCCATGACCTGGTAAAAGATGTGGGATGAGCGGCGTTAATTTCTCACTCACAATTGTGATCTCTTGAAGTTCTGCAGGACATTAGAAGCTATTTTAAACCATGTTTGCTCCTGAGGCACTTGATGACGTAAGCTCAGCTCCAGTATAATGATAGTGTCTCGTTGTAATTGTTTTAATGTTGCTGGAAAATGAAACACTAGCTTGCATGCATGGGTCTGAGGCATGTTTAAGTATGTTTGGTCTAATTTAGTCAGCTTCTAGTGGATTCTTATATGACATTATGTCATGGTTATGAACTTAAAGGAAGTTAGAACAATGCTGTATTTTTCATTGCCTGGTAGTCATTTTGGGCCTTAAAGCCCTAATCCAGAAGGTATTTGGCCATTTAAGTTTTATGTACAGTCACATTTATTCTTGAAAAGTTTGACTTATATACGGAAAATCAGCTTTCTGCAACAATCAGAAGCACCATAACTCAGAGTACAGGTTTACTTTACATCAATATTCACCAAAAATACCATTTTAAGTTATATTTGATTGTCACAAGTTACCATGACAAGCTACCGTGCACAAACGTATCAGTAAAGGTATTCCCAAACTCAAAATTATCCGAGTAACTGACAACTTGCTCTATTTTTTTGTTTGTTTTGTGATACTCTATTGATCTCTGAAGGGGAAATTCTCTTTTTGTTTGCTCCTCTCCATAGGGAGGTCAGAGGTCAGGGTCAACCCAGGTTTTCTGGTTGAAGGATGGTTTCCCTATTCACTATGCCACCTTGCTCCTGCTGCCCAAAGAGAAATGGCAGTGAAGAGGAAAAAGGCTTATAATGAGCATGATAATTGCAGTCTGGGTGTGAATCTATTTGGGTCATTGTTACAATGGGACTGGAAAGTTGGTCTGAAACACACCTATGACCTCTGTCCATTCTCTAGCCTTGTCTTAGCTGTGGAGCTGACTGCCCAGACTGTCCTGCCAGCGTCTGGGTGTCAGATTCCCCAGGTGCTCAGTACCACAGCACTGCTGCCAAGGCAGTGGACGGCCGCTACAAAGCGCCATTCATTCTGCCTATAGAGGACACAGGTGCCACTAACACACAGCATCTTGATGCCACAGGTAGTCAGGTACCCACTCAGCTTGCCTTTATGTGTCTTGTGTGCTTCTTTGTTACTCACAATCCAAACAGATGGCAAGCTACAATAGCTGACAGTGAATCAAATGGCTCTGTGGAAATAGGTGCAACTGTAGCAGTCAATCTGGTGCAGACCTCAAACACATTTGGTTTTCTCAAAAACTCACAAGAATATGAACTCATAATGCTCACACTTTCACATTGACCATATCTTACAAGTTATTAACCAAGAGGAAGTTTCCATCCATGGCAACTTGTCTTAAAATGTATTGCTTACTTTTTTCCAGCAGTTTCAAAGCCTCTGTCAGACCTTATTGCTAGTACAGTTTTGTAGTTAGTAAGCAGCAGCCACTATTCGTAATTGACACCAATTTGAAAGATAAAAGTACTTCCAAAATACGTACTAGTATGTTTTTGTACCTTGAGGTATTTTTCCATTCTTTGTGGTACACTTTTGTGCTGCTTACATTTTTTTTTAATTCTTGGTTTTACACCTTAAGGTACTTTAAAGTTCTTTATGGTCTTTTTGGGCACTTTGTGTCTCTTTCAGGATCTTTTGGCATGTTGATACAGCAATTACTGACTCCAGTTAATGACCTCTTCCAGATGTTACAGGATGGGTCTTACATAAAGTGCTTGTATCAAAGACAAGCTGCAGTTGCTAATGACTGAACAGCATGTCCATCAGCAGGAGTGGGAGGACAACAGGGATTGTTCCTCTTAGACTGTTTGCAGACTGAATTGTGCAAACCGAGCTTCATTTGAGAGTTGGTGCATTCAGAGTTGATCAAGGGGATCCAAACAAACCTACAGTACAAAGAGATAGTAACAAAACAATAAGTAACAACTAAGTATCAGTGGATGCCTCCCTCTCCAACATCAGTGACACGGGGTGCTATGCTGCAATATCGGTACCTGCAGCAGCATCAGCAACCCGCTCGGTATTACTGCTCGTTCTCCCATTCTCCCTTAATAGCCTATGACATCGGTTATTTTAGATGCCATCCCTCCCCAGCCCCTCTGACAGACATGCGCCATCTCCATCCCGATCGTTGGATGAAAAAAAGTGGGCAGTTCAGGAATTAAATATTCGGCATCACTTTCTCTGAACTCTCTTTTCTCTCTCCCCGTGCCTCGGAGTCAGTCGGACACCGGGCTCCATACCTGCGCAGAGCATCTTACCTCAGTCAGACAGTCCGGTGGTGAACGTCGCAGTGCCCCGGTCCTTACGCACTGCACCAAGCCGACCGGAAAAATACTTTATTTTTTTTCCAATCAAGATATAAATTGATCACCTCATCAGCTGAAATGGTTTTAAGAAGAAGCCGGTAGGTTTTCGTGCTTTTACATTGCTCATACGTAGTAGATGCGGGTATTAAGTTTTCGGGTATTTCAAAGTAGTTGTTTTTTAAAACTGTACCCATTTACCAGTTAACTGCATGATAATAGCTGCTATTGCCCAGCGGAGGTCCTGAAAATCTCATTTTCCCCCCAGAAAATCTCATTTGACCTAATAGTTGAAGCAATTATTTCAGTTACCACTTATGTTTTGATAAAGCATGTAACTTTCTCAAATAAAAAGCCCTTGTCTTCCTTTGCGCAGCATTTTAAAACCTGACGCATCATGAAATCCACTGGGTGTAAATAGTTCTGCACATGTCCCATACCATCATGTAAGCTATAACCTACTGTAGACTGTTTATTGTCTGTGTGTGTTCATCATGGAATTCAATAAGATGGTCCAAATATTTATTCAAGGAAATTACCACTTTCACCTTTCTGACACTCCGTGTGTTATCCTTATATTTCCTAAGATAGTTCACCCTGAGGAACATTCCCTAGGGTGTAGAGGCAAAAAAAGCCCCAAAAAACAGACTGTCCCATAAGAATGAATGGGACAAATTAAGTGGCTGTGCATTCTGCAGGTTTGTTGAGACTGTCAGATGGGGTCCAGACCACTAGATTTGGGTTGAATTACTTTATTTCAATTAAAGAAATCACTTATGTACATTTTAAATACTGCTGCTCTGGGATTAAAGCGTGAATGCTACTGAATTTAAGCTTGGAAATGTTTTTCCTGTGCCCTGCAGGAGAGAGGATCGTCAGCATATTAGCTTAAGTACACACTTTGCCTCTTCTGTTCATTTTCCATGGTGCACCTCAGGGTCCATGTGTACTCCTTCATTAATGGGCAGGTAGAGAGAAAGAGTGGGGCAGACTGGATGGCATGGAAGAGGAGAGTTTACTTTTTTTATTTGATAGATGGCTCTTTGATCTGAGATTAGCTCATGGACCAGGTGAAACTGGAAAGTACTGGTTTGGTTCTCTGGTAATTGCTGCTCAACCATCAGCAAAATGAAGCCCCCTGATGCACACATAATTCAAAGGTAGGTCAAATCACTGTATTATTAATAATAATAATCATAATAGTAGTTTATTAACACCTGCTCATGGCAAGATTCAGAAACCTGTTGGACTCCCAAAAAACAAAGTAACAGTACTAAAGGTTTATAAAAACAAGTTTCCTGTTGTGTATTTTGTCAAAGTTTAGGGGCCCTGATCACAAATGCGTGAAAACATTCGCTCTGTTATCAAGACGTTGGAGTTTTGTTTGTATATCTATGCTTTACACTGTATTATGTATAGTGTAAAGTTTAAAGTTCTGTAATACATGTTGGAGCCAAGCAATTTATTGCCTTAAAAATAGTATAACAGCTTAAAATAAACTTTAAGTTCAACTGTAAAAAGATAGAAATGTCCTAATTTTAAAGTTTGTTAAATGGTAGAAGAATGATTTTCTGAATTCAGACTAGAATCATAAATGACCCAAATTGTTTGATATTGATATTGGTTGCCAGGTTGCAAAGATTAGCAAAGATGATGTTGCATTTTGCGGGCTGAAAATAACAACCTATTTTAGATTTGGAAATAGATCAGCTAAGTATTAGGTTGGTAGGTAAGTGAGAGGAGGATGTGGAGAGTGACTGAAGACAGATGGATGGACTGGAGAATTGGAGATGGAAGAATAGGAATAGAGCAGAGGCACTGAGATGGAGAGCAGAAAGATTGTAGACTGTAGTGGATTTCTATCCCGTAAACCCCAATTACACTGTAAAATCTACCTTATTTTATAGTTATTAACACAGGATGCAATGACAGAGCCAGTTCCAGCTCAGCCCTCTGCAGAGTTAACATCAATCTTGAAATGCTTTCACGGCAGTCTGACCTGGCTAAACTGGGATCAGGAGTAATTTTCCAGCTCATTGTGTTTGTCTGAATTGACCTTGATGCAGACTACTGCAGAGGCCACCCACATGATGTGTAGTATGCAAGCTTTTGTTGCAGTGCAGCACTGACATGACTTCTTATCAACATGCAATTTCAGTTTTTGTTGTACTTCTACTTGATTGTTTTTAAAATGAAGGTTGACAATTTCAAAGAGGGAGGTTTAATATGATCTTCCATTTTCACCCCCATTTTTCAAGCTTCACTTCCATTGGTGACCAACATGTAATCAGTCTGTTTCTGTTTATTGTCTGTTTCTGCACGAGACTGGATTTGTTCTGCATGTATATAATGCACTGACTGCAGGTTCTAGACCCATAAATGCAGTGGGTGGCATTGATTCTAGCATGACTTGCCTTCTTTCTTTATCTGATTAAAAAGAGCAGAAATGCCAGAGTCCTGATGACTGCGAGGCCAAAGACCTCACTGAAAAATGTGGTCCAGAGACCGCACAAAATAACTAGCGCCAACCAGGATTTTCTCTACCATCATCAATCTGAATGCTTGAGGATGGACACAAACTAGTGTTTAAACATACTTTCATAACAATTATACCATTTGAAACATTTCTGGACAATGTCTTAATGTGACCACTCCTTTTCTACAAAGCCTGCTCTAAAGGAGTCCTAGTGGCTTTTAACTTCATTTTCCATCCTTGAAAAGAGAGAGAGAGAAAGAAAAAAGAAAAAGCAAGTGTGCCAGTGCCCCGTCCTTTAATTTTCCCTGAGGCTTTTTGTAAGGGAGTTGGTATAAAGTGAAAGCACAGTGTGCAGCTGTCCTCCTTGCCCACTGCTCGCTTTTTGTGAGACGTTTTCTTGTCAAGAATACTAATAGTGATACCAGGCTGTGGAGTCCACCCAGCTGGCGAGGAAACAGAAAACATTTATTCTGCCACCATACAAGGCCATTTATGACACAAGTTAGTGAGCTGTGTTTGTACCAACTCTTAAGAATGATGGATTTGATATACAGATGCAGCAAAAGTAGATTTTATTGTTTGACAAACGCCCTCAGCTCACCAAGTTACCTCTGTTACAGTGGTTCTGGCCTCAATGACGTTTCCACTGTTTTAAACAAAATTTCAACAGTTTTGACAGTAGAGAAGACAGTCCCTGTAATATTGTGTGGAGATTCTTTACTGTGCTGCCCTGAGCTCAGAGCTATACTGATGTCAAGATGGCTGACGAGCTGGCTAAATGTATGGGGCTCATAATGCAGCAGAGTCTGTGGGGAAATGATTCAGAGGTCTGTTCATTAGGACTTTATCTTGAGAGAAAAGACTGGAGCAATGGAGCAAATTCTGCTGACACACGCACGCACGCGCACACACGCACACACACACACACACAGTACTTATTCTGTGCTTAGCTATGAATTTGTTCAGAGGCGCTTTTAACCATTTGCCTATGAAGAGAGTGATTTGGGAGCAGAGTCCTATTGTGCTGGTGGCATCAGCAACAGTCCATGGGTCTTTGTTAAGTGTCCCTCAGTAAAAGGAAGGCAAGCACAAATGTCTGCATTGAAATAAGAGTATTAGGAGCACCACCTTAATATTGACTTGCACTCCCTTTTTCATAATCCATGTCTGAAGGCTTAAAATCGTTCTTTATGCCATCACCACCTCTTATTTACATCTCCCCTTTAGGAGTGATTTCATAACCTGAGAAGAGATACTTTCATACATTTATAGACATAGAAAAAGTTTTTAAAAAGTTGCATGGTATCACACTTCTGAATCCAAACAGTACTTTAAACTCTTAACAACCATGAAAAGCGATTTAGAGTTAAAACCCCTGAACACTGCTTTGTAATGATGAATGAACATTTCCAGCTCCATCATGGCTGCCTCAGGGAGGTCGTGTGAGGTCACTGTGAGCGGGCTGCCATGCCTGCTGGGTTAATAACAGGGCCAGACTGGTGATGGAGAGCTGGCAGGATGCCTCTGGGCTGAGGAGACGTGTCATTAACTCACGGAGGTGATGAATGGCTTGTGGTCAGGCGCTTGTGCTCCCAGCTTCCCTCTGGAAGCCGGAGAAGTTGATCGTTTCTATGTCTGGCCTTTGTAAAAGGGTTTTCAGTATCTCATGGGTTTTGTGTTAATGTTTTCTACACACAAAATTTGAGTTTACTACCAAATTCATGCCAAAGTTATGATATCTAAAGAAAATTAACCTTTAGGCCAAAATTAGTGGGTTAAATTGATTTTCTCCCAATGCTAATCATTATCCAATCTCAATCTTATTTCTACGTTTTTTTTCTTTTCACAATGATATCTTCCTCACCCCCACAGGCAGATTTTAGGATTATATTCTGTAGTCCCTTTTATGTCTTGCCATTCTAACCTAGGATTTAATTTTTTTGCTTTGTGTTTCATGACCCATAAAATGCAGGAATCCCACACATCATAAATGTCACCATTTATTGCAGTCAAATGGCAACCTAGTGAGGCTTGGCACTATGGTTCAACTCTATTCAATTCTCTCCTTTGTTGCAAATGAGTAAAGCATAACAAACACACATAATTTGCTAAGGAGAAAACTAAATCTTACAATGTCAACATGGTTCTGTCAGTGAAGAGACTATCTCTCCACTCTGTTGCATATTCCATATGCATGGGGGCTGTGTGTGATAAGACTACAAACCATCCATGGGTAACAACTGAGTGGAAAAAACAGGTGGATGCACAGCTACAATATATACAATATATACAACATATACAAGCGTGTGTAAGTGGTGACCTTAAATCTTCCCATGAATCAATTTGGTCAGGTCAATGGAGCATGCCACCTATCAGCTGAACCAACAGTACAGGACTTAGACTATCAGAACTCGCTTTGCTTATTAAAGGTTAAATGGGTGTGAAATTGAAATCTGAACACACAATAAGTTATCTGTCAGTGTCATTTTTATGATTTTTCCCTGAGTTTACTTTAAGAATGCTTTATTAATCACCATCTGTAGCATTTTTATTGTATCTTCATTCTTATTGTGTTTGTCTTTTTTATCTCCATAGACAACTTCTTCCACTACTCTGTGCAGTTTGCCATCTCACTTTGGCCTTCCCTGCCCAAACTCCACATGCATATGGTACTGCTACTTTTTCTCATGTTATGCATTATCATGTCTTACTTTTAAGGAAAGTCTACAGGCATACTGTTTATGCTGGTCCCTGAGAGTGTAGTTTAAAACACACAGTATTACATTTATCTTTCATTTTCAAGCAAAGAATGCAAATTCCCATTCATAGACATTATTACATCTTGATGATCCATCCAATTATTCTATGCAGATGGCCAGTAAAGCACTGTTCTTCTGGTCTTCTATCCCCCTTCTTCTCAGATGATGCCCGAAAGCTTCAGGTGAGCATCCCCCACTCAGCCCTCGTCTTTGCCCCACTGGGCAGCTCCATCACCATCCCCTGCTTGGTGTCCCTGTCCCTTTCCCCCACATCCACCCCCTCCTTTCCCCCTATACTACCCCGGGTCAAGTGGAGTGTGGTGTCCAATGGGGTGGAGACGGAGATCCTGGTGGCGCGGGGTCAGAGAGTGAAGATCAACGAGGCATACCGAGACCGCGCCGCTTTGCTCAACTATACTTCCTCCGATGACGACCTCTCACTGTGGTTGGGGGATTTGCGCTCCAGCGACTCAGGTCACTATCGCTGTGAGGTGCAGCAGGGCCTGGAGGATGCCAGTGACCTTGTACAACTCAAGGTCAAAGGTAACAAAATGAAAGATATCTTACTAGCACACTTTAAAAAATGTTTTTGTGGGTGTATCTATTTATGTGTAGGATTTTAATTGTCAAGATTTAAGAGAAATTGATATGGATAAGACAAGGATGGTTATAGTCAATATGTTGAATGAGTTATAAGTACTGAAGTGCCCAGAAAGCCCAGCAGGACAAAGTTGTATTAGTTGAGATGGGAGGTGAGTAGAAACAAACAAAGATCTGGGCTTATTCCCTGGTGAGGATGAGTCTGTTTGAGAAGATGTTGTAATGTATGAGTCTACATCGTGATGGAGAGATAATAGAGAGAGGAGGATTTGCTAGGGAAGAAGATTATTTCACTCTTGCCAAGGTTGAGCTTGAGGTGGTGGGGAGATGTCTGTTTGGCCAGCAGAGATGCACATCAAAGCCTGAGTTTCAGAAGAATGAAAAGTAAGGTTAAGTTAAGTGTCATCAGCATAGCTTTAGTGGGAGAAATTGCTATGCTAATGACAGTCAACTTTACTTTCCTTTCCCTCCTCTGACAAGGATCACTCAAAATGGCTGAAAATACACTTACAGTCACTGTTTCATTTCACATCCAGTCTATAAGAGTATGGAGACAAAATATTAAACAGTATGTTGCTGTCACAGCTCTCACAGCTGCAGCGCCCTGGGCCACTGCTCCTCAGACATGGCTCATACTCTAAGTCTGCTTGATAAATTAGACCTTATATTGACAGGTATGAGTGCAATTATGGGCTATAGAAGGCATGCAGTGTGGCTGCCACAGTGATGCCTGTGACTGCTTTTGCTATTATTTGGTGTAGGTATGTCTTTTTACTGTGTAAAATGCTATTATCCCAGGACATTTTTGTGTACAAGTGTTAATAATGTGTATGTTTGTGTATGTGTGTGTGTGTTTGTATATACTTGCTTGTTTGTTTAGGTGTTGTATTCCACTATAGAGATGCCTTGGGCCGCTATGCATTTTCCTTCCACCAGGCCCAGAAGGCTTGTGAGGGCATCGGGGCACAGATTGCCACTTCTGACCAGCTGCTGGCAGCCTATTATGATGGCTATGAGCAGTGTGATGCTGGCTGGCTGGCAGACCAGTCTGTCAGGTATCTCACCAGTTTTTTAAATGGCTCAATACACAGTGTACTTTTGACTGAAACTACCAAAGCCAGAATTTCAGTCCTAACCTTACCCAGAGTATAACCATCTGAAGGAAATGCTGATTGTTTCCATACTTACACCACTTCCACAGGTACCCAATCCAAGTGCCCCGTGAAGGTTGCTATGGAGACATGGATGGGCAACCAGGAGTGAGGAACTATGGAACATTGGATCCAGAGGATCTATTTGATGTGTACTGTTATGTGGAGCAAATTGATGGTATGAGTTGTAGTACCTTTAATTATAGGAAGATAAATGATCCTATTGATAATCTTTATCTTATGTGGAAGACATATTTTGACAGTGAATACAATAGCAAATATTATTATCAAGGATAGTTTCTATCACTTTGCCAAGTCAGAAGAATCATGTTAAGAGGGGACAGAGATTAGTCCAATATTCATTATTCAGTGCTGAGAATGACAGCAAAGATGAGAATAGTGTCTCCTAATGTATGACGTGTAACATGGAAAAAAAAAAATTCCACCTTTGAAATATTTTGTGTTCATAGGGGAGGTGTTCCACAACCCCATCCCACAGCAGTTGTCATTTGAGGAGGCACAGTCCTACTGCCAAGCTGCAGGGGCGAAGCTTGCTACAACAGGACAGCTGTACTCGGCATGGAGTGAGGGACTGGACTGTTGCAGCCCTGGCTGGTTGTCTGATGGCAGTGTGCGCTACCCCATCATAACCCCCAGGGAACGCTGTGGAGGGTCCCAGGCTGGTGTAAAAACCCTCTACCGCTTCAGCAACCAAACGGGCTTCCCGGAACCTTCCAACCGTCATGATGTTTATTGTTTCAAAGGTGTGTATTTTAGGTTTCCAAGGTTTCTTATAAATCACTGTAACTTAAGTTTCATATTCATTTAAGATTTACATATATTGGGAGACATAAAAATGGGAACTACTGCACTTAAGTGTGTTGTTCTGTATAATGCTGATCACTGTAAATATTGTTTTTGCTACTGTTGTTTTTTTGCACAATCCCGTGAGCATTGCCACTTTTCATTTCACTGCACATCCTGTATGCGTATGTGACAAATAAAGTTCTTGACTTGACTTGACGCCGATAAACACCACTGGTTGCGTCATGACTAACAGCATCATTTCCAATATATTCCTGTATGAGAGGACTGAAATCTTAACTGAACATGAAATAATTTTCTGATAAAAAAAAATCATTAAATATAATTTGATAATCAATACATTTGGACCTTCGACCTCAGAATAAAAAAAAATTATAAAATTCGATGGAAAAAATTCATAAGTTATGGTTCTTAACTGCATTGTTTACACTACCCGATTATGATAATACAATCTGTATTGCACTTCCCATAAATAAAGTTAATCGTGTGAACACCTAAAACAAGTAAAGAACTAAACAAAATAGGCTATGATGGAAGATATGTATAGATACCATGGTCCTATCTAGACCAAGTAGCAAAGGCAGTGGTGATTTTGTTCTGTTTTGAGCAACGCTTTTTGAATTCAGAAATTACAGGTCAATGATAGTTTGGTTATTGCACTTGCTCAGATGAGTGAATTGGATGCCAACTGCCACAAAATGTTTACTTTTAACCACAAAACTATTGGGTGAAATGATAGATAAAATCAGTCCTTATTAGACTTTATCTCTAAAATAAAAATATTAACAGATGTTTGTGGTTTCATTTCATAATTGGTATGTTTGGTATGCTTGTAATACAAATGAAAAGAGGTGGATATAAACATTTAAAATATATACCAATGACAAAAACAAAGATAATAATTCTTCTTTGCATTTACGTATCTACCCTCTACAGATAATGGAAATGCTCACACTGACTCTCCCATGGACTACATGTCTACAGAGCCTGAGGACATTGGACAAGATGTGGTCATTCTTATGGAAACAGATGAAGAACTGCAATTAAACCAACACTCTGAGCAAGTGGAACGAGAGGCTCAGAGTGCCCTGGAGTCGCACCCCATTTCCTCAGGCCCTTCCATTGGGGAAGACTTGGTTGAAACATCCCCAACAGTTATGTCAGACACAATAGAGTCTCCCCTCAACATCACATCTTCAATGGACCTCCTCCAGCCCTTTGATGAAACTTCACCTTCTGTAGAAATGGAGTATAGTTCCCAACATCCTACAGCATTACTACCCAGAGACACCAACAACACAGACACCTACACTTCCCTATATCCCACTTCATTACTGCCCAGTGACAACAATGAGACAGATTCCCATGACAAAGGGAACTTCAGCCTTCACCAGCCTGAGCTGGAAAACACTCCAGTGTTCCCTGAGCCATCATATGAGCCTCACAGGCATTACCAGCCAATGCCAGAGACAAACCTTGAAGAACAATCCCAGCTATCTGATGGTTCGAAGCACTTCCAACCAATGCCTGAGATCAACTTGGATTTTGACAGATTAGAAGCCAATTACAGCAAAACAGACAGCAACCATAGTCAAGAGGATAATATCCCAGAATCTACCCCCATGACCCTTAACCCCATGCTTCAATTACAGCTGGAAGAGGCAGTAGTAGAAGAACCTGTACAGATATCTCTCTCGACTCAGTCCCCAGGAGAGGTAGGAGAGCTTCTTACCCAACCAGCGCAATCCACCCTGTCTCCCATCAGGGAACTAACTTCAATGTGGTTCCCTCTGGATGGGTCTGGAGACAATTCCCAAGGTATGGCCAATATGATATTAAATTTCTATTTCTGAGGATTCTGAGAGAATAAACATAATTATGTAAGTAGCGTATTTACTCAGCTCTCATAATACCCTGTGTTATTTTCCAGAGAGTGACCTGGATGTCAGAACAGACAGATCCCCTGCCACATCAGAATCTTCCACTTCTGACCTCATGCCTCACTTGTCATCTTCTGGTGCGGCCACCACCATCCCCTCTGAGTCTCAGACTGAACTTCCAGATCCGAGCATTTCGTCTGGCCTGCAACATTCTGAGGAACTGGATGTGTACTCCACCGCAGCACATCCCTGGGAATCCTCTAATTCTACACAGGAAGGCAGTACTAGTTTAGAATTTGACGACACCATGGAAAGGGTGTCCTCTGGAGAAAAGCAGTTGCTACCAACAAAGTCTGAAGAGTCCCAAGGTTCTGAAGCAGGTTTAACCACCACCACCACCGAATTTCCAGAGCTGTCCAACACCTCCCAGCTGCCTACTGATTCCTCCACTGCAGGGTATCAAACGTCAGCTTATAGGCTGCATGTGGATTCTACAACTGCTGACCATGAAGAGGGAAGTGGACATGAACCTGTCACAGTTACACCAACCCTGGAAGAGGAAGTTACCATCATCCCACTCATTTCCCAAACATCTAATTGGACTCTGCTGCCCACCACCTATGGACCACAAGAGTCTCTACATGATCTTGAGTACAGCAGAGAACACTCCTCCATGTCCTCGACAGTAACTCCAGATTCCTCAGCAGAGCCAGACCTCTCGAGTACAGAGCCTACTGCTGTTACCATGATGACCTCTGTACAGTGGACCAAACACACCTGGAGCCCAATCACCACAACACCAAAAAGTTTCCATGAGACAGCTGAGCCACAGAAGGTGACAGCCCTTATACCACCAGTGGATCAAAGTCGGGTGGATCTTGAATTTAGTCTCACCCAGCCACCCACCCTGCTTATCTTGCCCAATGAGAGGGCTGCTGTAGACGGTACAGGGAAACTTTCAGGTAATGTTAAAGCCACTCTAATCAACCTAACCGCCCTCCTCTTGCTACTCGACGCGACGATGCACTAAATCCCTGGTCTTTCCCTTGCCCAACCTGCCTTGCTCCATTCTCTGTAAACCACAACCTTTCAAATGACTTCCCACACCTCTACGTTTGTCTCACTCTTTGTCTCAGCAAGCCCACTCACCTTTCTGACTCTTCCCTCTTCCCCTTAAAACACTCCTCACCCTTCTCCTTGTGATCGCCCAAGACACTTACACCTGGGACAGCTCCCATTTGACATTCGTCAACAAACCAGTCTTGTTGTGCATGATGTGTTTTTCCTCATCCAAAGATTGACTTCTATGAAGTACTGTATTATTTGGTATGTCTATGAATGAATGTTTCAATTCTTCTTCTACAATGATTTTCCCCTGCAAGAGTGATAACCAGTGATAAAGTATTTACATAATACCTTGACATTGATTTTAGTGGATTTTACTTTCAGAGGGTACCCTATCTCTGAGCTATACAAGTACAAATTATCATCACCATCACTTTCCTCTGGCTCTCAAAAATCACAGACAATATTTTCTGCAGTAATCTGGAAGTAACTGGATAAGAGACTTGATCTTTCTCTTGAATGTAACAGCATTAATGTTGAATGTAACAGCACTGACCAATGCAATTGCAATAATGTTTTATAGATGATATTGTTGAAACTGTCAGGTCATCAAATGTTTAGTTAACAATTGTACTCTTTTATCACATTTTAAGATTTCCATTGCTATACTAGACAGCCTAGTGATGAAAGCACAGGATATTATGTTTGTAAGCACAAAAGGTGTTCAGTGTGGATTTATTGTGAGTAGTATCCTTTAACACTATGTGTTTTGAAAGGTTTGTTACTCTCATACTAACGTCATATTCACTTGTTTAATCAGTCTTCCAAAATTTGTATATTTTGTTTGTAGGTACAAGAACGATAAAATCAACTAATCGAGGCTTGCCTATCGTGATTGATAAATCTGTTTTTCCGCTTCAGTTTCAAATGTTTTAGGTTCAAATTTAACAACTCTGGAGAATTGTTCCCTCAGTAGTATGTATACAAACATGGGTTACTACAACTCAAAATGGCAGCTGCAGAAACGGGTGTGTTGAGATAAATGGGAATGTTATCAAAAGAGCTGCTTGTTGCCACTTTAAATTTCATGGTGGGTAGTTACAAACATTTTCCTCAGAAAACAGGACCCTAAGATAATAACAGTCTCCTGTACAAACAAAGCAGGGTTGTGCTGAATTGGGTTCTATCCATTTTTACAAGCAGTTTCAGATTAGCTCCAGTTAATGCATCACAAATACACTTGACTGGCACTCCCGTTTTCACAATTCCTTAAATCTTTCCAATCAACCATGTTTGCAAGCATTGGAATTGACACAACCTCTGGAAAGCCTCCAGCAGGTTTGCATCATTTGAACAGGGAAGCTGGTACTGACTGCCAGTCAGGACCCTGTAATGTCAAATCCATTAAAGAAATAGACAATTCACAAAACCATATATATTTGAAAAACATAATGAACATTATTCTTCTCTTGGGACATAGTATATTTAAAAACAAAGTCATGTAAAGTGAACATATAGGACCTTTAACTCACAATAGAATTGAGTGGTTTGCCATTTGTTTCTCTTTGATTGAGGAGAAATTGAATGGCAGTTTTACCCGGGGCCAATACCATATGTTTTGTGTCTTATTGAGCAGCATTTCTATCATCCATGTCTGCTGTATGTTCTCGCATTCAAACTCAAATCTACTAGCAGGCTCCAATTAATACAGTTGAAGTTATGATTTTCTTAATTTATTTTTTAATTTTTACGGTTTTACTTTTTCCATTCATTCATTTTTTTTACCCGCATATTTCTATTCAGGGTCGTAGGTGTTGGAGTCTATCCCAGCATGCATTAGGCAGAAGACAGGGAAACATCCTGGACAGGTCGCCAGTCCATCACAGGGCGAACACAGATGGACAGTCACTCACATTCACACCTATTGGCAAGAGTGTTTTATGCTCACAATTGCACAAGTTCCATTGTTTTATACTGAAAACCTATGTAAACGTAACATTATGTAAACGTAACATTTTCCCTATCCCAATTGTTTACTTTCCCGCAACCTGGATGGCTCTATTCCTTGAATGCACCACATGATTCACAGTAGACCAGTTAGTGTAGGACAGTTTTTGCCTTCCATATATTGGCAAAAAAAAGAATCACAGATAGATAGCTCAGTATTTAACTCACAGCAGAAAAAAGGTAGAGAGCCGATTCACTCAACACCATCAATATGCTGCAGTATAATGATAGACACCACACCATAGATCTTTTGTTTATAGGGTGTTGGAGCAAAGAAATGAACCAAAATCACTAGTGAAAATGTTTTATTTTCTATTTGGATGCACATAACTTCATTTTTACCCACATTAAGCCTAAATTTAGAAAATCACATTGAAAATCCAACATCCTATTTTTGGCCTGGAGTCTTTCATTAACTAACCTTTGGCTGGGACTAGAGATCTAGAGTGCAACCATCCATACATGTGTTTGGCAACACAAAATGCATGGAAGGAATGCAGTTTTCCAAAAATTTCTTGGGGAAACAAACAACGGTGAATATTCACAGATACATAGGTATGTACAAATTTTAGGGAAACTGACAGTGGTAATTTAGCAATGAATTCAACCATCCCATGAGGGAATTTACTGACATGTGAAAGTGCATCCATAAGGACTCCATTCAGATTAAAAGGAGGACTTGAAATGAAAAAGTGTTGTTGTAGATAGTGTTGGCCATCTCCACTGGGTCATCGATCCTGGCTGCACTCATCACCTCCTGAACTTGTCTGGAACAGAACGATTACATAGTTATCTATGTGTTTTTTTTCTTTTTTCAATTTAGTCTTCAAATTTTGATTACTGACCAAATGTGAGTGAGTTAGTGGGAGGGAAGAAGTTATTGTATGAAGGGGGTTTGTGAGTGAAGGAGCATGTGAATGATGGGGTGAGAGTGAGTGAGTGAATGAAAGTATGTTTGCAGCAAATGTGTAGGTCAATGGATGAGTGAATGAGTGAAAGCTACATCATTAAATCGTAACAGGAATAACGAAAGCTAACTCACCTTCCATTGTGGCTTTGACATGGGTAGTTCCCATGCATGTGCATCAGGCATCAAGCTTGCTGAAGGGTGCATCTTGTGTGCACCAGTACGCCCTACAAAAACACTCACTTCGACATAATCCGGGTGAAATGGCATCAAAATAAAAGAGGGCCTGAAAAGGTCCCAGTTAAACAAATTTGGGGGCTCCATTCTACTGAGGTGTTGGAGCATTGGCATTGCCCCTATTTTTTTTATTTTTTTTATAAATGTTTGACTGTGTTCAGTTTTTAAGTTAAAAGGGTAATCCTTGAGATCCTTGTGTTTTTTTTGGTTGTTTTTGACATCCCTTTTCTTTGATTTTCTGTCGATAAAGTTTCAGTTTCTATAGTTGCCAGTCATTTCTTTGTCTGGTCAGCCATGGTGGCTATCACTGCTCATGCCAACTGCCAACATATTCATCTATTTATTCCAAACAAACCGCTGTTGATGCTGCTGGAAATGTAAATCACATCACTTCCTGTGCACCAAAGGATTCGGTGCACAGGAAGACGATTAAACATCCCAGACGTTCACTTGCCAACCGAGGAGGCATTGGATGGTGACTTGGCCAATGAGAACAAATGGGAAATGCCAAGATTCACTGCAAGAACAACGCATCGTGTCCAAACACCGCAGCTGTGGGCCTTAATCCCTGCTTTTCATTATAAAATTTCATGACTTTTGCATTTGTTTGTGTTTGATAATAGGCTACTTCTGAAAGGTTTTTATCCAGGCACTATTTGGTTCTGGTTTCATTTTTACACAATCTGAAACAGAAAAATCTAAACACAAATGGAAATGGAAAAAAACATCTAACTTATCACAAAGCACTCGCAGTCGTTACACCATCCCCCAAATCATACCCCACCTCCCAAGTTAACCTTTTGGAAATACAAAGTTTTTACTCCGACTATATTGATATCAACAACAATAAGATCATCTTTGTCTCATTGGCTCACGGTGTAGCTAAAAACATCTTACTGCTACAGTAAGATACTTTTGGTAAACTGAGCCCAGATCAGCTTTGTTATTACTGAGGCCTGATGAGAATTACACTTCTTCTTCTGCAAATCTATTTCACTTCTGTGATCTTGCTACTACCTACCTATCTATCTTGGTTGTTTCAACAATCACAATGCAGTTTAGCTTTCTCAAGTCTGCACTTTATACAAGTATCACAGGAACATTTCATCTTTAAAAGGAAAATGGCATTGAGGAAGTAGAGCAGATGAGAAGAAGATAGAAGGGAGAAGACTCAGTCATTTGAATGGTAATGACTCACAACCTTTTATAGATGAATCAAAGACTGACCACCGGCTTCACCCTCATTAGAGGTCTTTGCAGAAGCTTTTCTCTGCTGTCTTCATCTGCTGCTCTCTGAGGTTTGCACTCTACTGCCACCTATTGGCCCATTTGGGTCATGATGCTTTAATATGTCATTCCAACTGCACGTGTGTCTGAAGCTTTTCCCCTTTAATTCATTCTTTTGCACCTTTAATCAACATTCTTTTGTAACCACCCAAACCACCCAATCTTTCTCTCTTGCATTTCTACTTCACATTCTTACAAACGTCTCCCTATATAAGTTACTGTGAATAATATGATACACAAACTCTGACACGTGCGCTTGTGTAGTTGCAGCAGCAGAGTTAGTTGGACTGACTTTTGTTCTGTTTCAGATGCCTGCCTGAAAGACCCCTGTCTCAATGGAGGCACATGTACTGAATACAGCGGACGCACTAAATGCCTCTGTTTGCCAAGCTACGGA
Organism: Monocentris japonica; assembly: GCA_900323365.1. NCBI lineage: Eukaryota > Metazoa > Chordata > Actinopteri > Trachichthyiformes > Monocentridae > Monocentris > Monocentris japonica. The sequence goes on along the minus strand of OOFE01034529.1, from coordinate 14,427 downwards.
GGAGACTTCTGTCAGACTGGTGAGCTTTCTGCTCTATTGCTGTGGAGATTGCTTACCATTTGCCATGCCTGTAAAACTGTTTGACTCTCACTTGCTCACTCTCATGAAAACTTTTTCAGTGTGCTAAGAGTGGCTGAAGGTCCCCTTTAATAGTAAAATATTTGGAAATGCCACGCATAGCCATACTGTATTGTTTTTATGATGTAATTACGTGGTAAGAAAACAGATCTAATCTATAGTTATGCCCACAACAGATACATTTTTGTCTAGAAATAACAACATATTGCAAAAGTCATGCAGATACATTATATTCATATATTTACATTACATATATTTACATGGATCAGCACTCTCAGTAAATAGGTGGAACGCTCACAGTCACATCTGCAACAACTGAGTGAAGAGTGCCCTGTCTCCTCCTTTCTTTCAGACCTGGAGCAATGTGAACCAGGCTGGGATAAGTTCCATGGCTTCTGCTACCGCCACTTCAGCCAGCGTTTGAGCTGGGAGGTGGCGGAGCAGCACTGTCGCATGGTGGGAGCACATCTGGTGTCTATCATGAGCCCTGAGGAACAGAGTTTCATCGACAGTAGGTTGACCGGAGGTAGCCATTACTGCAGCAGGGTGCACATTAGTCCGTAGGAGTGGGCAACATGAAGCAACTTTCTTTTTCTCTTTTTCTCCATAACAATCTCTTTTAGCACTAAGCTTAGTCCATATATGGGGAACCAGCTAATGTTTAGTGTACATTTAATACTCGTGTGTAGTTATGGTAGTTACTTAGTTATTATGGATTGTGATGGATTGTGGACTGAACATTATGTATTATTATCTACCTCACCAGGCAACTATAAAGAATACCAGTGGACTGGACTGAATGATAAGACTATTGAGGGAGATTTCTGCTGGTCTGATGGCAACCCACTGGTGAGGAATAAAAGAAATGGAGGAGTGTGTCTGTGCTCTTCAAAAACAAGTCCATATAATACCGTTGGTTGCAGGTGTTTTAACTCCAAATATTGCACAATGCATCACAAGAAAGAACCAAGCACACTGTTTGATACAACCCAATGGTGAGTCCACCCTCCCACTGGACAACAAACCCAGGGTTTGTAATTTAGTAATAGTAGAGTAATCCTTGGCCTGAGGGGCAGGCTAATTAGAGTATATTGCTACTGTTTATATTTTCATTTCATATTTCACCAGACACAGGCACTCATTTAATTTCAAATCCCATCATTTAACAAACAGTGACATAGAGGAGTCATGCCTAAAGAGCATGATATTTTAGTGTGATATGACATCATGAACATAGTAAAATGTAACTTTACTATGAGAGGTATAACAGAATTACATATTAAAAACACAGACACACTTTACAGTTACATTTTTTCTTATTACTGCTTCCTTGCATGCAACTCACTCAGCACTACTTTTGGAGGAATTTAACTCACCTGTCCTGTCTCTCTTCCCCATGCACATAGCTCTATGAGAACTGGTACAGAGGGCAGCCTGACAGCTACTTTCTGTCTGGGGAAGACTGTGTGGTGATGGTATGGCATGATGCCGGGCGCTGGAGCGACGTGCCATGCAACTATCACCTAGCCTACACCTGCAAGAAAGGCACCTGTGAGTAATAATAACGGTACTCGACACAGAATTCATCGTTTTAACCACAGACGTCTCACCATGGCATTTGTTAATGGTTTCAGCTCCCTCATGTGGTTGTTTGGGCTGTTACACACATCAGTGATTTCTGCAACTCAAACCACTCAATTCTTATTTACAATATGTCAGCGTACATGATGGATTCTATTTCAATGTGCTGAGTGACAATATCGGACAGTGGACAGTTCATATGAACTTGACGTTCATATGAGGACGACGCAAGGTTGCAAAGAAGATCTCAGATGTTTTAACTCTTTCAACAGCCTCATGTGGTCCACCACCCAAAGTCCAAAACGCGTCCGTTTTTGGAAAAGTTCGACAGAGATACAGGACGGATGCAGTTGTCCGCTATTACTGCGCCCAGGGTTTCCAACAGAGACAAAGTCCTCTGGTCAGATGCCTGGCTGGGGGCAAGTGGGAGGAGCCCCAGATGCTATGCATCCCTGGTAAGATCCATTATTAGCCTACTTAACCCTGTGAGGAAAACACAACATTTCATCAATACCATCATAAAATTCTCCTTAACTTCAATGACATTTTCTCTGATTTCAATTATGTCCTCATTCTTACAAACAGCACTGTTTAGGTATCCCGCTGTTAAAAACATACTGTCGGTTCTAGATGTTGAACCATTAAGAAATTATTCAATGTTTCTTTTTGTACTTTTTCTACGTTGGATATTAAGTGATACAGTGACTATGAGGTTGTTGTACTTTATATGGCAGAGTGCGGGATATGCAGGGCAAGCGAATGCCCTCAAGTCAATCAGTCCAAGGGGTTGGATGCCTGATTTTCCTCTTGTAAATTCAAAGCATTGTTTTTGTTTTCAATTCTGATTTAAAAACTGGCCTCACTGTGCACGTTTCTTGGGGGGATTTCCTTTCAGAGGCAGGAAGCACTGCTCAGGCCCCTGGAGTGACGTCGCTGAGCACCGGAAGCCTTGACGCGGTCGATGATGAATCTGGAGCCACAAAGGAGCCGCCACAATACTGGGACATCAAGTTTTAGAGCTCACATTACTTTCCTCATCGTCTTTTCTTAAATTCTGCTGTTGTAACATGACAAGGTGAAAAGAATCAAATGCTTTTACCAATGAATACTCAAACAGGACAAAGGATACTGGGACAGCGTAGAGGCACAGGCCACAACAAACCGTAGTCTTAACCAAGGAGACCATAGGTCACAGAGTGTATTAATACTCAGAGTTTACTGAACGGTACTGAAATCCTGAGGGAGTTGTCATTTATTTAAAGGCAAACATTCAGATTTTTTAATATCCTTTTTATTATTTTCTACTTCATTTTGTTCAGTTTAGTGTAGGCTAAGAGCTGGACAGATTCTGCATTGTTACTATAATCCCAATGTCACTTAGTTTACTTTCACCCTCATCATCAATATGAACAATCCGTTTCAGAGCTGAATGTAATGACTAAAAACTGGTTTGGAGTTTCCACTAGGCCAACTTAAGTGAGACACGCACAGGAAAGTTGCTTGGGTAAGTGATGTTAACAGCAGGTCTGCTTTCTAAAACTGATTACGTGAAGCGTTTGGCTTTAAAAAATGCTGTATGTTATTCAACTGCACCTTCATATCTAAGGGACATTTGATCCCAACTATTCCAATGTTAAACACTATTCACTCATGTTAGCTTTTTCCATTTTTTCTTTATTTTGTCATACCAAGAACCGTTTACAAAATGGTGCTAAAGTCGTCAAGACCCTTGCATAGTATGCAAGAGAAAATTTTGTTTTCAAAATAATGTAAAATAATTAATCTTTGAATTTTGACAAGGTTCATATTTTTCAGAGAACTATAAAACTACAAAGCACATAGTGAATCAGTAGTAAGCACAAAGGCAACCATGCTTTTATTCAATAGATATAAATATACATGTTCACAAGCCTGATTGCTGTCCACATCTCACTGACAGATACATTCCTTTCATTTCCTACAGACTCAGTTTTGTTCATCAGCTTTATGTTGTAATAAAGTTTTGTAGAACAGAGCAGTGATTAAATCATAGTCTTATTTTGCCACCCTTAACACTGTGTCTGTGCTTCATTTCATATGTTATTGGGCTAGATGCTTAAAATGGCAGCCTCCTGGATTTGCTGTCATTCAGTCCTCAGGCCCAAAAACCTTTACCAGTCATCATTATTAATTTCTAGTTGGAATTTGAACATGAGAAAAAAGAATATAGATCTGCAAAAGTTCTCTCTGGGACCTTAAATGAACGATCCACATCATCCAGCAAGGTAGCGGTATATGTAACTGGGTGGAGAAATTCCCTCAGAGAACAATGAGTTATATTGTAACCTCACGTTCTGTTTCACTTAAAGCTATTTTACAGCTTTTAGCTTTTAGCTTTTACAGCTATTACAAATGCAAACATGTCTCCGGTATGTAATAGCAGCAGGGCATCAACAGTCGCAGCCACAGGAACCACTACTGTGCCAGCAGATGGCATCATTGTGCCATGATTTGTTGGAATAGTTCATGGGAAACTGATGGCAAAATGATTGACACTAATGATGGTTGGATAGCCAATTCAATCTGTTTGATCTGTGTTAACACACTACACCATATTATGATTGTGGCGTGTTGTGGTAGGAAAAGCTGAAATTCTGCAATCTACCACTATGAATTCAGTTGGTCCGTAGTGAGATGCGTGATACAAGGATTGGAGACGTACATATTTATCATGTCACTCTAGGAAGATAAATATTTGTGACGTCTGTTGTCTGGACACTGTGGTTTTGCACTTGTTACTATTGGCTGCTAATATTCTTTTGATGCACTCAGCGTAAGTCACTTTAAATAAGAGAATCAGCTAAATGTCTGAAATGTAAAATGTAAAGGTAAATGGTTTACACATTCATACCAATATACCGTCATGCTTCTATCAAGTGTGATATGTGTATCATGTCTATGACCTTACGCTACATTTCCATGTTCCTTTCTGGTTATTTAAGCTATAACTTATATGTTTAGACTGGTTCTCACAGGCCTAGGTTTCACATTGACCCTATTATTCTCTCTAGCATGTCTGTGAGGCATAAGACATAAGTAGCCTACTTATCAAATTAATGGGTACTAGTCAATCTTTTCCAATTAAAGAAATTAAATGCCTTAAATGAGACAGTTTGGAGCTACAATGGAAATGTATATCTTTATGATGCTCTGCAATTCTCACACATCAGATGCGCACCACAGGTCAGGTTTTCAGGGGGAAAAAATCATTCAGCATCATGTGCAAGGCATGTCTATATATATCATTGTTAGAAAATGCATCTCAACTCCCACGTACAGTCTACAGTATTTATACTTTAGACTGCTGTGCCTTTTTAACAGATATAGAATTAATTTAAATCATGACAGATAGATTACCAAAACACCCCAAGTGTTGGTCAGCACTAACATTTGGTCATTTTACGTCAACATTTGATTGCAAAAATGCACTTCAGACCACGATTTGGAAATCTTTTTTTTTAATCAAACGTTGAACAGCTTGTGCATGCACATGTGTGTAATATTCCTATATGTATGTATGCATGCAGAAATGATGGCAATGTCATATGAAAGTAAATGAGAAGCACTTTCCCTTCCCAACCACTGCTAGCAATGTGCCCTTGAGCAAGGCAGTTAACCCCAAACAGTTCCACATTAGTGCTGCTCAGTGGCCAACAATACAAGATGTGGGTGCAACGGGCAGCTCCCCCGCTGTGAGTACGTATGGGTGCAACCCTCCCTCCTACCAATCCAACCAAGTCAACAAAGACAGGACCATATTAGCAGACCTCATCAGCTTGTGAATTTGAATTCATAAAGATTTGTGGATGTTCAGAGAGGTGGTTCTGGTGGAGCAGGACTGTGGTTCTCAGGCCTTCAGTAGAGTGACATGGCATGGCATGAATGCTGAGGGTTGGTGTCCTTCCCCTCCATCATAGGGCCAATAAACACTGCTCCAGATGGGACTGTATTGTGGCCTGTGACCCTAAGGTCACGGGGTCAGAGCAGAGTGAACAGAGGCCAGTCTTTAAGGTCTCTTTATGGAGTTCCACCTTCTTCCAAAGGACGTGTGGCTTGCTAATTGAGGGCCAGCTTCAAGATTTGTCTCCCCACCTGTCACACCCCAAGTGTGAGGTCCTTGAGACCCCTTTAATGACCAATAATGTGTACTGCACTGAAAAGTGACATTTCTAGAGAATGAAAAGGAGGAAGTAGTGATTATTTTTTTATTCCTCCTTTACAATCCACATGAAATCACCCTTTTGTTAAGATTTTATTATAGTAAAATAATAATCCTTTCAAAAACAAGACATTCTAATTTTCAAAATTTTCATTATTGTAAGACGTCTACCATTGTAAGGAATTGTAACAAACAGTGTATGGATCAATGCGCTTATTGCAGCATTTATCAATATAGACTACATTTTCCCAGAGGCATTGCATCATTTATTTAGAGATGATTCTGGGAAGAATTGCCAGACTTTTAGTGGAAACAAGAAAAATTTTTGAATGAACATATCAGAGTTATTCAACAATGGTGCTGGGTTTTTTTCTTCCGCACCATGAAAAGGCAGAAGGGTAAAGAGAAGTTGAAAAGGCATGCCAAGTTGGCTGGGAACCTTACCAATACGCTTTACCCACAACCCTTCACCCAGCCGCCGGTGCACACTGGGATACAAACAACCTTTGTGGCTACTCTCTCTTGCATTCCAATTTGGCCAAATGCACATTGCTTTTTGGTTTGGAGACTGAGCAGTGTACCCCTCTTCCACCAGTCTTACAACTAGGATACGCACACACATTCTCAGGGAAAAAATGAGTGTGCCTGCTTACACACACACACACACACACACACACACAGAGTATATGTCATCTCCCAACTGATAAAATTCAAGCTTCTAGCCTTTACATTTCACTTATAAAGGTCATGGGATACAAAATAATTGAAGAGTTTAATTCCCAAATGAGATCTTCACCATTTGAATAAATTTGGCACATTCACTTACAAAGTCATTTCAGTTTCTCACAGAATATTAACATTTTAAAAAATGTATTAACATGTATGTGTATCTGTGTATTTAAAATTGAGATCAATTATCTTTTTCTTGAATGGAGATACCACATTTTGGAATGAAGTCCTTTGATTTTTTTATTTTTACAAAATTGATAAATATGAACTTTGCAATAATGGCCTGAGGAGGAGGAGTAGGATCCATAAACCTGGGAGCCTCCCAGTGCAAACACACTTTTATAGAGCTTGTCACTTAGTAACTCCACTGGAACAGCTCAGTTGGGCCTTCCTCAAGTCTCGTTAATGGTTGGTCTTCTGAAAAAGAAAAATGAACAATTCGGATGGAAATTACCAGGAGGAATGACACAATATTTCTTATCAAACAAATGACCCCCTAATGGTTAGTGATGGTTGTTTTGCTGAGAGGGAAAAGTGTTCCATGTCATACTGAAATGTTCTTAATGTTGAAATTATCAGTTGTGTTATGTGCTATTTTTCTTTGCTATATCCTGTGCTACTATTTTGCTGCTGCAACAACACAGTTTTTACCACAGGGGTCATTAAAGTTTCATAAAGTTGTCATTTTCACTATTGGATTGATTTTCACTGAGACATCAATATGTGGCTGAAAACCCTGATGTAAAACTATAACAAACCCAGTCTGTCAGATTCTATATTCTGTAAAATTACAACAAAAAAAAAACTGAATGGAGAAACAGACATCAAAAACAACTACGTAAAACAATCAAATGGCATGGTTAAAGGAAATAATGTAATAATGTATGTATTCAAACACATGGTGCCCCTTTTGGAACAACATGTGCTTTTTATGATTTTTTTATTTGTTTATTTTCACGACAGAACAAAAATAAATTACAGTTTACAGTTCGGGCATTTAGCTGACACTCTTGTCCAGAGCAAGTTACAATGAGCAGCTGAGGGTTCAGTCTCTCCAGCCACTCGGCCACTCTGCTGAATTACACCACTTCCATTGTAGGATCACTTAATTGCAAATAACATATACAATATACAATATCCACTGTTATTACATAATGTTGAAGTAAAGCCATTCACTTATAGAGATCAATTTCATATATATATTGTTTGTATGCTATCAGGAGTACTTTGAGCATGAGAAGTTTTGTGAAAGTGTATGTGAAAACTATAGGAGCTGGACAGGGCTGCATCAGTTTCTCACCATTAACAAAACATAAGCTAACTCCAGTCAGGAGCACGGCTTTGAGCATCAGCTCCACTGATCTAATGGCTTCTTTAATCCCAGCCAATTAGGCCGACAGGGTATATAGAGTGGGTGTTTTCACACTGCACCAATTTGCACTTGGGGTGTGAAGATTGATTGACAAGCATACGTGTGAAACCAGAAAGACAAATAGGTTATAATTTGGGCCTGCCAAGAAGCAATGTGGAAGACACATGCTGGATAGGAAGCAAAATTTATCTCAGAAACAATTCTTCAGTGATATTTGGTCAAAGTAAACAGCAATCAATCAAGCAATTTTGATCACGCAAGCTGAATTAAACAAATCTATTTAAACAGACATTTTTACAATTCTCTGCCAATCTTTGCTTATGTGGCTTGGACAAAGAAAAGATGATTGGTTATTGATTATTTTGCTCTAATAAATAATGAATGTAGGCTACAATATTAAAAAATAATAATTTCTTATCATTATCATTGTTGTATATTGTTGTATTTGTCATTGTTATTTGTTACTTGGATACTGATTTTCTATTGAAAAGCCAAAACCAAGTTGGCTGTTTCTGGTACAGTAAGGAAACGGGCATGAAAATCATGTGATTTGATTTGCATGATGTCTTTTCACAAACACTGGATGAATTAGATGCTGCTGCTTCAGTCGCACCTCAGGCCCTGCAATGTCCCAGACGTCCAGATGGGGGCTCGTTTACCTGGAGGTATACTGTACCAACAAAAAGATTGCATGGGAATCCTCTCTTTGGTTATGCAGTCCTGCTGATGTTAGCACCATAGAACCGGATAGAGAATGGTCCCATGGATGTTTGTTGAGGGTTCATGTCATGCATGCAAGTGTCTGTGTGCTTGTCTGGTTCTCACAACTCTTTGTGGGCCACTAAAGGAGCTGGTCAGCCCCCTGTCTGTCTGTCACACACACACACACACACACACACACACAGATGCCATGATTAAAGGATATTGAAAAGAAAGGATGGGTAGTGTGTAGCAGGAATACACTCATAGTATCTACTAAATATGAAACCACAGGAATACATACACTACCAAAAAACACAGCATGCACCAGGAAAACACACACTACCTCCAAAGCACTATGCAGCAGGAATAGATAGTAACTGTTAAATTGTGTGCAGTAGGAATACCATAACCTTTAAACATACAACCTAATAAATATTACACACCAGGAACTAAATACAGTACAAGACAGTAAATACCAGGATAAAAGATACTATTATGCCTACTACCTGCCAAATAGTATGCAGTGGGACAAAAACTGGCTGCACATTCATCTCAATCCACAATGCAACGGGAGTTAAGTGTGTTTTTCTGCTCATTCTTAAATCTGTTTACTCACAGTGTCAGCTAAGCAATAGGTGGTTTGCGCTTTCAGCCACAGGGTTTTGTTCCCTAATGAGCCCAGGAGTGCTGCTAACATCAGAGGGCTTCCTCATAGCCCGTGGTTTGCTGCCCAAACATTATTTACTTAAAAGTGGAAATAATTTGGCAATTCATATAATAGTTTTGTTCCAATTTTCATCAGTCTTTGAAATTTCAACGAAATCAATGCGTGTCATTTTCATTTTCATAAATTAATTTTCAGACTGAAAAATTATTTTGTTTGTGAGAGAAAATTACCTTTCATTTAAATGTAGATTATTACATTTTTTTCCTTTAAACTGTTATTAAGTTAAAATCATAATCTTGTCAGCAGAAATGAGTTTCTTGAAGCAGTTTAATAATATATATATATATATATTTGAATCACTGTGCTAGCTAGAGTATGCAACAGTATTTGGCTTGCTAATAAATAGGGTTCTCTGTTGCATTGAGCTATTGTGTTAATTTACCAGCTGTGCAATAAAGTTATCCAGTTCATTTAATTTCTCCCCTCTTGAACACATTGTTAAGAGTAAATATTTCCTCTTCAACTGTCCTCTGAAGCGTGATGGTGCTTTGGTGAGGTAAACATTACCTCAAGGCTACAATGCTCCAAAGCCTCTAGTGAAAGATACCTGATCAATTTGTCTGGCGTGGGGAAACTGTTCCCAAGTCAGTCTTTGGGTGCTTTATCTAGACTAGAAGCACTATTACAGGGAGTTGACGAGCAGTGTTGGATAGGCAACATAATCAAATGGAAACAACTTAAAGGACTACACTGACTTTTTGGGAAATTGGTCTGTTGGTCAACTTACGTTTTATGTGATGAGTGCTACTCCTATCATAACATGTAAAAGGTAAGTTGACCAATGAGCCAATTTCCCAAAAAGTCGGTGTAGTCCTTTAATAGAATCGGTGTGATTGGGAGACTAATATTGGGATTTTATGTTAAAGCATCAATTTTGCCTTGAATCACAGCTCAGATTCCATAAATTAATGAACCATCGTAAATAGATCATATTTATTTCCCTTCTGATTTATTAGACAGTACAGACCACAGTAGCGAATGACAGAACAGACGAGAGAGAACATTTATATGTGTTATGTGTTATGCAATGTAGCCCACTCAATCCCCAGGGAGCCCAAATCAATAAATCTTCAAAATATAAACGATTTATTGCAAAAACACATTTACATTACAGAGGGGCAAATATGTACGAGGCAGGTAGGGCAGCGCTCCGGCCACACCTGGTGACATTTTGGGTGCAGTTGTTCCAACATTTGGGCACTGTTCCATTCATGGTTGCTCAAGTTCATATTTTCATGTCATTTTTATTTAAATGCTTGATTTTGAACGCTTGGTAATCCAAAGTTACTCTCATCCACCAACTGTGTAGACATGTCTATCAAATTCTGGGTGTTATTCAGCCAACGATGCTTTAAAACACATGCAGTACCCCGACAGCCCTATAATCACCCTTCATTACTTTGCTTGTGCTACCCCGAGGTATTAACATGTGAAAGCCCCTGGTTCCTGTGAACTCTGACCTCTCCACTGTGTCTTGCAGACAGCAAATAGCTGTGGCTGTGATGGAGGGCACCCATTTGGTTCTCACCCCACCCGGCGGGCTGTGCTTCACATGGGTGGCGACCCTGAAGAGAGGCAGTCAGGTTAGTTCAGATTCAACAGTAAATAAATAATAATAAACAAGTGTCTCTCTGACTTATTTTCACCATCAACTTCAAAGTGCATGAGGGGTGGCATGAATGTCTGCAGCAAGTGGAGACACTCATACACAGTGCAGACTAACAGATGCTTAGAGAAAGCCCCTTTTAAGAGGGCCTGATATTTCTACTGGACTCATACATCAAAAAAATATAATGGCTTGATTTGGACAGAAGCTCTTCCCCTACACTGCTCAGCAGTCATATAATTTTAACAACCTGTACAGGGTGCTATGTTGAAGTGAGAAAGAAAAATAAGGAAACAAATGAAATTTTCGATTTGTACCAAACATTTAAAGCAAACTCGTTGGGGAAGTAGAATAAACATGGCTCAATAGTATAGACACAGGATCAAGTATTCCCTATATTCTCAATAGTCTAGTAGTAGATGCAACGCAATCAAAATACGGCTCAAAACTACATGCTCTATACCATATATGTTATTGCAACATCATAAATAGGGCATGGTAGGAAACAAGAATGACATGCATTAACCTCCAGGATAATCTCAGCCTCGTGAAACTTTATACCCAGAACCTAAATACCTGGGCCAACCAGAAAATTTTTATGTAGGTTCAACATAAGGGGCTCTTTCTGGGCTGTTTACAGAAAGAGTTCTCATTGTCTGATCATTATGATGGCCGATTTCCAAGCATCCTAACGTATTGGTACCAAATAGTTTTTTCAGGTGTCCTTCAAGGTCATGGGATCTTAGAGATTGGATTGGATTCAATTGGTCAAAATGGCAAAAACTTTGACTGCAAGAAACTTTGTAACTGACTGTATGCACCCAAAACCTGATGCAACTTCGGGCACACACACACATAGGATATCTAAATGATATCTTAAACCCTTCCACTCTCTTCTCTTTCACAATTTTAGCAGGTGAGTTTTATAACAGGATGTTTACTAGGTGTTTATGGATAGGGAAGCTGCCTGTCACAACGATCATCAGGGTTCGAGTGGTGCACAACTCTTGTATGTGACACATACTGTTGACCTTATGATTCCCCAACAAAGCTATCATCACTCCACCATGACAGAGTCCCCCCAAAAAAGGTTCATTCATTAATTCAACGCACACATGCAAAACACACACTCTCACACACACAATTACCAGACACAGACACATTCCTGAACACAGTTAGACACAGACCTGCACAACTAAGAATCAGACATGCAAACGACAAGAATACACACTTTCTCACACCGCCACCCAGACACACACACCCACAGTGTGACGCAGACAGTTTGAAGGGCCTCATCTCGCCTGCCTTTCTTTGCCTGTCTGCTCCGTCTGACCCAGTCTTTTTATACGTCTAATTAAGGAGTCAGACCCTTCACCATGCCATGACACACTCATGGCTGATTTCTAGCCATGTTTTGTGCCTGTGTCTTCGTCTGGATGGAATGGTTTTATATTGCAATCTATAAGATATTGTTTTCCCATCTACCTCGGCGCCCCTCTGTCAATGGTCTGGGAATGTCAAGGGATAATTCACAAACTTTTCAATAACACCCACTAGATAGTTATTATGGGAACCAGTGAGTGGATGACTTTTAGACAGAGGAAGAAATCGCAGACAATGTTCGTTTGTGGATAGAAGTTCAACTGAATGTTTTCATGCATGAACTTTGTCATGCATTCAGTATTTCGTGTATGAGCTAAACAATATGTGAGAATGTGACAATAGGCAAGAGTCAAGTGATTCCTTGAGTCCATTTGTGGTGAGCTCACATTGTTTTTGCACCCCTCCAAGCATACCTGCATATTGTAATTGTAATTGTAAATGTAGCCTTTAAGTGTGTGTGTGTGTGTGTGTGTGTGTGTGTGTGTGTGTGTGTGTGTGTGTGTGTTCACACGCCTGTGGAAATAAATTTCCATGACCTGTTAGGATGGACGACACACTTCATTCTCCTGTCTGACCATCCATGGAAGACTCCTCCTTGACCCTTCCTGATGCAGCCATGACCTCTGA
>OOFE01034527.1:3516-25053 GCA_900323365.1 Monocentris japonica | reverse complement strand
GTTTATGAGAAAAAAACGGAGTTATCAGAAGCATAAGCAGCGGAGTCACAAGAACTGATAAAAGTAAAACATGGCAAGAAATTATTGTTGTCAATGCTGTTTCAGCAGAAACACACACCGTTGCTGAGGTAAAAAAAAAAAAAAAAAAGAAATAGTTCGACATGAAACTAGATAGCAAACAAGAATAAGGAGAAGTAGGCGCATATTATCAGCCACAGGAGGAGGGCAGCGCATTGTGGCGCTATCTGACATGGATCAGAGGATCAATCAATAGGAGAGACCTCACTGTCGGGTGTCCAGTCGGCATTGGAGTTGGACACAGATCAAATCCAGGCCCCATCTCCATCAGATGGTAGGACTATGTAATTGTATTTGTAAGACGTCCATGTGATCAACCCATTACAAGTTTGATAATCTTGTATTGCTATGAATGAGGACAGTTCGGCAAATACGCCGTTTCAGCCTATTAGATCTTTTTTTCTACAAGGCCACTGAAACATCTTGTTGTTGTTGAGGTTTGGCACTACTGTAATTGATTTTTCATAAAGAATAAGCCGTTCTAAGAGCCTTCCTGCATGTTTCCAAACACACGTTGGAGTTGATCGTACCAAAGAACAAATTCAGATATGAACAAAATGATGAATCAGACTATGTTCGTAGAAACGTTCGTACGAACGTTTTACGATCAAATCTGATCGTACGCACGTTTCGTGAATGAGCCCCATTGTGAGGCATAACATTAGGTGGAAAATCCCTATAAAGCACTGAATTGACTGGCTTATGGCTTTTGTGATACCATTGTATTAATAAAGAAACAAGTGTTCACGTTCAATACATGTTATTAATAATTAAACAATTAACTGTTTAAATCTTCCTTCAATCAATATAAATCTTGAACAATGGCTAAACAAAGTGCTTGCTAAGCAACAGGTGTGGCGGTAGGCGTGGTGATTTTCAGTTAACTGTTTGGTCACACTTGTGCATTTATTGGTTATTTTACAACAGCATCAAAGCACCATCAAATGTATGACAAAATGCAGGAGAATGAATAAATAATTAATGTGTCAAAAAAGAAAAGACTTTAATCAGTTTTAGTGATTTCAGATATATAACCCTAACCCTAACTGAACTCAGTCCATCTGCTAATTATAACATAATGACAACTGTAATAAAATCTTTTAAAGGGGACGGGACTGTTGTTAGGATGTAAATATATAGGCTGAATGACATAACAGATTTTATTTCGACAGTTGGTTTACTTCTAAGGTAATATTTCTATTCTCTCCACAGCTGTGCGGAAGTGACACAGCAGGCGCGCGCAGCCGTCACGTCACGCGAGAAGGCACAGAAGCCAAGCGAGAAAAAAAATCAACAACAAGAACAACAGTTACCTATGTATAAACCACCAGGATAGTCTGCAGATATGTCCTACATATCCTTAATGGCCCTTAAGGATTGCGTGGAATCGTAAAGGTGAGCTCAAACCAGCGGTCAAATGCGTTTACGGACAATTTACCAAGATTCAGTGGAGGAAAGAAAAAAAACCTCGTCCACGCAAACATTGCCGCGTCATTAAAATTCACAAACACGCACTAAAACGCTGCGCTACTAAAGCGATGTTTTTTGTGCATTCGTGCTCGTAAAGACGCGTGTGAAATTCACAAGGTTGTGATGCGTGTTTTTGTAAAGTGTTAACATTCACACAGCTGGCCCGTCTTCTCATGTTTTGGTTCGTGGGCTCTTAGCGGAAGAATGAGGAAGTAGCCCAGATAATAGGACTGGAAGAGGGCGAATGAGGCACATATTGATACACAGACTTCAGTCAGAGAGAGTCTTAGACAGAAAATATAATTACTTTTTTTAAAAACAAAATGATTTGGCGCCACAACAGATATTACATTGGTTTAACGTTACACGCTTGTCGGCAAGCAAGCTGCAGACCAGTTAACGGACTTGGCTGCAGATGATCACATGCTATCTGGGATAATGGTACAAGCCCCTACATGACTACATCTCATGTTTTAAGTGTTAAAATCAATAGTTTGTGGACTGCAAACAGGTGTTTTAGAATGTGTTCAATAAAAATATTATTGATTGGGTGTTACAATTCCAATTCACTTCGTCCTGATCAATAAAGAATGTCAAATCCCTTTTACTGGTGCAAAACTTATTTTAAAAAACATCTTAAAATATCTGTCTATCTATAGAAGCCCGACCTAGACAGACATATTTCCAACATATGTTAGATACTAATGACATGCAGACATATATTACACGTTTCAGTGACTGTTTGTTTGTTTGTTTGTTCTAGGATATGAATTCCTCTGAGTATGGGGACATTTCAGAGGAAGCAATGCTTGAGAAAGGCAAGTTCTGCAACCCAGCAAATGATGATCTGGATTTGATGTTTCAAATGAATGAGTGAGCATTGCAGATTGGAAGAAATCAAACAAAAAATCAACTTAAAGGAACAGTCAAATTATATTTCTGGTCATGTGTTTTCTGTTGAAACATACAAGTGTGTTGCTGAAATCCCCACTTGTAACTTACTATAATGAGTAAAAAACTTGTTGCAGTATGGCACAGCGATTATTCCACATTTGTTCCAGTGCTAGGGGGCAGAAATCTGTTGATTTTTGAAAGCCTTGAATGAAAGGCTTTGACCAGACTTCAAACCCTGAAAAAACAATTAACAATCAGACATTAGATCGGTTTCTTCAGCTTTGAATTATTTTCAGATAAAAAATCATTTGGGTTAACCTTTAAAAGAAGCATATCAAAATCAAGGTATGTTTATTAGAATATGTCACCACATCAAGTCCTATTAGTGTTATGAGATGTTTTCTGGGTGACTCTACTAATTTGATGATGTGTTATAAAGTTGTCCTGAACTCAAGGTGCATTACTAAAGAAAATGGTGAATACTTTATGATTTGCAGAGCAAAAACATATCCAAGACATTAAGGAGGAGACAGAGGAGTTTGCAATTTGTAAGCCACGTGAAGGACTTGGATCTCCTGGGGCCACTGAGGCTGGCAAACGGACATCTGCAGAGATGGGCTCTGACACAAACCAGTCCACCAGCAGCAAGAGAGCCAGAGTCTCAGGCGAGGTAAATACTTGTCAACAAGGTGTGACTAAACTTGAGACTGTGTTATCCAACCAGAAACTTAAAAATAGAACATGTACTACATTTTTCTTTGCTGTGAATCTGCAAATGTCACTATGTAATGTTTACATGTTTGTATGTAATTTGTCCAAATTTCCAGTGTTAAATATTTTTAATTGTTTATGTATTTCATTACTACTTTATTACTGTGCTGTATTTTGTTAGGCTGCTGAGGATGCCCTAATTCCCCTAGGGATAAACAGGGTATCTATTTACTGTTGTAGATATGTAGTGTAGGCTAAATCTTTCTCACCCTCTATATGTAATGCAATGTTGTTTATTTACCATTTAGACCAGGTGGCAGCTGATAGAGGAGAGCAGCCGGTGTGAGCCCCTATGCTTGACCACAACTGGAGAGAAGAAGGACTGTGGCCAGGAGAAATCCAGAGTCTCCTATAGAAAGCCTCTGTTCAGCATCTCCCACAGGATCACAGAGAAGAGGATCACGCCAAATCTGGAGCAGCAGGCCAGTCAAGGCGGAGGGCAGCGGCTCAATTACAGCAGCATCCTCTCCCCCAAGCTCCTCAGTCCGGGGGAAAATGGCCCGCTTGAGGCCTTCCCCGCCACAGGCACATCAGGTCAAACTTCATCGACAGACTCCGGCCTTTATCCACTGATTGAGAAAATGTTTTTCATTCTCAACACCCTCAATTCAAGCATGACACAGCTGCACAGCAAAGTGGACTTGCTGTCCCTCGAGGTCATGCGGATAAAGAAGCAGATCAAACCACCTGAGATGGTGACAGAGTTCCAGCCTCCTCCAGAGTATCTGCTGACAAGTGACGAATTAAATCAGCTGATGGAGCAGACATCCAGTGCTGGGGAGCTGGGATGTCGTTTGCTGGTGCATCTCTTCCCAGAGCTGTTCAAAGCCAAGGAGTGCTCCCATGGCTGCATGGCAAGCAAGAGAACACTGGACTCTCTGCATTTGCAGCTGATACGTAACTATGTTGAGGTATGCTTCCCTTTGGTCAAGAACAACAATGTCTGGCAGGAAGAATGCCTCCTTCAGATAAATGACTTTTTTAATCGTTTCTGGGCTCAGAGGGACATGGAGAGTGCCCGGCTGCACAGGAAGCACACAATCACAGGTGCTGGGATAAAGGCAGAGCACGCTCAAACCTGTCGTTTCATTAATGAAGAGGGTCAGGAGGAGCTCATCTCTCTAGATAGCCAGCAGAACAACCTGGTTGTGTCAGACCTTGCTTTTGACAGTCAAGCAACGGAGGACCTGGATGAGTTCTCCTCCCCTGAGGACTTTGTTATTTTTCTCATACACCGCCTCTTCCCTGAGGTTTTTGAAGAGGGAAAAATGCCAGAAGGCACCAGAGGTTTCAGTAGTGTGGGGCAGCTGATTCTAGACTCTGACAGGATGGAAATAATAAGGAAGTATATGGAAGCAAATTTCCCTGATGTGCCTGAGGACACCTGGCTCCAGGTGTGCATTCAGCGTATGGAAGACGCACTAGAGGGTCCTCACAGTAATGGCAATGGGAGTGAACCTGACAATATCAATGATGAGAGCTATGACCTGGCCAGCATTCCTGAAGATGTTTCTATCGTCAAGGTTCCTGACTTGGGTGATTGTGAAAGGCCCAGTCGCAGGTCCAAAAAGTCCCTGCTTTCACCCATGGATTTTGACAATCTGGAGATCCCTCCACCTGACTTTAGTGTTCCCCACAAGTATCTCCTGTCCAAGGAGCAGCTGAAGAACAACTACGACTGCAGCTTGTCCATCGGGAACTTTGCTTCTCGTCTGTTGGTGTTGATGTTCCCTGAGCTCTTCACCCAGGAGAACACACGGAAGCATTACAACTGCAGCGGTTCCCTGGGGAAGAAACAGCTTGACCCTGTTCGGGTCAACTTGATCCGCCACTATGTGCAGTTACTGTACCCACGGGCCAAGAACGACAGAGTGTGGATGTTGGAATTTGTGGGAAAACTTGATGAGCGGTGTAGACGACGTGACACAGAGCAGAGGAGATCATACCTGCAGCAACGCAAAGTTTACGGTCAAGATTCAGAGCAAGAGGCTGGGGACTTTCTTTGCCAGCTGAACCAGCTTAATCCAGATAGCATGAGGGAGGATACAGATATTCCCTCTTTACCCCCTGAGAAAAGTAGCAAAGACTTTTGCAAGATTCCCCTTGATGAACTCACTGTAACCATACCTGACTTCCCCGTACCTTCTGTCTACCTGCTCTCAGACACAGAGGTACGAGAAATTGTCCAGCAGAGTCTCTCTGTTGGGAACTTTGCTGCCCGCCTATTGGTGCGCCTCTTCCCTGAGCTCTTCACCCAAGAGAACCTGCGGCTTCAGTACAACCACTCAGGGGCCTGCAACAAGAAGCAGCTTGACCCAGTGCGCCTTAGGCTGATACGTCATTATGTGGAGGCAGTATATCCTGTGGATAAGATGGAGGAGGTGTGGCACTATGAATGTGTGCCGAGCATCGATGAACGCTGCCGGCGCCCCAATCGCAAGAAGTGTGACATACTGAAGAAGGCCAAGAGATCAAGCACTGTGTCCTAGTCACAAGACTTTGCTGTTCGGCGACACTTTTTGTCTTGAAAGTAATTGCACAGTACATGAGCTGAAATCACATTGTTGGACCTTTGCAAACTGTCCAATGTAGAATGAGGCCACATTGTTCTGGGTTTCTTCAGTACTATTCTTGGTCACATTTTATGTTTTGACTACAGCGATAGATGCTGTAGTTGAAGTAGTCTTATTATCGTTGGAAAAAGTTAAAACAAGCTTCTATTTATAAGCCAAAACTGCCCTAGCTTATCTAACATACTTAGTTGATAAATGTTGTAGCCTCAAAAACAATGATAGTTAATACCATAGGTCACACATTTACTATATGGATAGAAATTAATCACAATGAAGTGATATCTTTCCATTGCAGTTGCTGATGTAGCATTGTGCCACCACTGTTTTAATAACAATGTGCTTATGTTAAGCCTTCTTATAGAAGTTTATATTATAAAGACAATTAAACCATGACAATGGATCATGTTAACCTATTTCTAATAAAATCACAATTATAAATATGACATGTTGTTGGACTCTTTTATACAAAGTGTCTTACAGTACCATATATTTCTAGTAAGGGTGGCACTAGTAGAAATCAAACCCCTAAAATAAGACAGTTAGCTCTACCTGTTGATCAATCATTGGCCATTGATTGTGGTTTGAATTACATAGCTGCGTAGTTAAAAAATGATCGGCATCTTTTGGGTAACACTCCAATCATATTTATCTTACCAGACGGAAAATACATTTTACAAGAATACTCTGCCCAATGAAAGAAAACATTTATTTATGTTTATACACCAAAACCATGGAAAAACATTTGAAAATGTATTCCAGTGGTGATTTGAGGGTTTTACACAATGACCCAACACTCTTGTTGGTTTCTTCTGATCAAATTCAGGAGAATACAGCATTGTGCCATCAGACTGAACTTTTAGAGACGTTTAAATGTAGAGATGAAATTTAGGCTTTCATTCTATTCACTCCAAGTATAGGCCTGGAGCATACTGCTTTGATTATCATTTCACGGTATTTCTGCTTCACTAAACAGTATATGGGGAGTAACAGGAAAGATAGAGAGAGGAGCCAACACACAAGATGAAAACTCATGATGTTGGAAGAAAATAAAATATGCACTTCCATCAGCCAAGTCATCAGGACACCAGATTTTCAAATGTCAAATCCTCAAAGTGCAAATGCCACAGTTCAGTGGGAAAAGGTAAACATAATCAAAATCCTTATCCCAACTAACTCTTATGTCCATGACCGTTAATAACCATTTCAGTATGCCCTTGATAACTCTGTCCATCAAGACTATTAGAAGCCATTCGACACATGGTGTGCATTTGATGGCATTCACTTCTCAGTGTGGGTGTTGTTGCCTTCACTGGCCAATGGGATTACAGTCAGTATTGTCCTATGCACATTCATGGCTTGAAGGCCTCCTCCTTGGAGAGCGTGACACTTTTCCAGCGCCTTAGAGCAACTTTGTACTTCTCCGCATCATTGGATTCACCTAACACCTTCCTGAGGATGACCCTCATCAGAGTGACGGTGTTTGTTTCCCGGTTCTCTGATAGCACAAAGTCTAAGGTGTCCCCAACTTTCACCTGAATGAAAAAACGAAACATGAGATACAACAAATAATGTAGAGATACAGACAACACACTGTGGGCATTAGGAAAGATTACGGTAAATAACTTTTGCCAAGGGAATACACAATTTTGTAATCAAGTAGAACTTACCGATTTACTTTTCTTGATGAGTTTCTGCCCATTTAACCTGAGCTTGTTGCTGTAGAACGCATCTTCAATTTTACTGTTAGAAGACAAAAAAAAGACGTCAGTGCCGACGCTGACATTTTTGGATTGAAATTACTGAGGCCAGTATTCTGGGCCAATATAGAATATCTGTAAATTTGACCATGTTCATGCTAAGAAATTCAAACAATAACAAATAGTCAGTGTTTTTGCCAGAATTATAATCTTGGTAAGGTGGAAATCTCATCAAAATGTGGCATTATAATTCATTTAATAGACTGATAAACTAGTGTAGTATTGATCAATTAAATGTAATAAAAGAACCTGCATCATATTGGTAATATCGATATGATGCAGGTGGACAACACTGACTGGTTGATGTCTGATTTTTTTTTTTAAAAGCCGATATAATCCCATACATGTATAATATGTAATCCCATATACCATTCTAACCCTTGTCCCTTTTAAGTTCAGCCAGTTGTAAAGAAAATATTGGCTCCGAGAGCAGCTCACATGCATTACTCACTTGCGTGCCATGTCCAGACCGGCTCGCATGATGACATCATAGCGAAAGGACTGCACATACTTCTCCAGGTCTTTGTAGTCCTTTGGTAGATTGGGGTCCTCTTCACCCTCATCTTCATAATCGCTGTCCTCAGGGTCTCGTTCGTCCTCATCCTCGTCATCCTCCTGCGTTGCCTTGGCAGCACCTTTCTTCTTGTTGCTTTTGAACCTCAGCTGATGGACAGACCAACTCCTGACAGAGTCTCTGCCACGGAAAACAGGCCTATGAGAGCTCAGTGCAGGGAAAGCCGAGGAGCCCCAAAGCTGGCGTGTGTGTATGGTCCTGGGGCACCACTCAGTCCGCCTCAGTCCATATCCAGGAGTCAGCAGCTGGCGGGGGTTCAACCTTCCTAGCTGCCTCAGGGCAAGCGCCTGTACCAACAAACTCTGCATGTTGGAGCTAGAAAAACATGGCAGGTTATAGAACAGTATGCTACCTTAATGATCCCCTGCTGACTAATTATAAATATATTTAGTGTATCAAATCTTTGTTAGCTGGTTGATGCTAACGCTGATCATGGTATTAGCATTATAGCATAATACTAGACACACTGAAATATATTTAGTGTCCAATATCTAGGCTTTTGTTATCAAGACCCCTACACTCTGGGATGACCTGCTTGAAGTTAGCAGAATCAGTATCATCTTTTAAATGATTTCTGAACATATTTCATGTGATGTCCTTTAGCCTACTGTTTTTTTACTTTTTTTTTTTTTATCTTGTGTTTGGTCCTTTAGTTTTGCTAGTTTTATCAATTTGACGTTTGCTTTTATTTTACAGCATTTTGTATACTGTTGAGAGTGCCGTGCAATTAACGTTTAATGTTGTTATTATCCCAAGTCAGATAGCGATAACCAGCACAAGACCAGAAGTAAAGCGAGTTTGCCTTCAAAATATAAGGGTTTCATTTCGAAAGTTGCAACCGGAAAACCGTTTTTAATGTGGCTGGCTTGACACTGGACTATAGTAAATATCTCGGAACATTTATGGAAGGTTGCACTATCCCAAATGACCTTTACCGTTAGCGCTAGAGTTTGACCACTTATTCATGACGTTAACCATCATAACTTTCTGCAATATCTCGTCTTGACTGAGCATGTCAAGGTTTCTATCCAACCTGAAGCAGATCCGGCTAGCTAGCAATCAATGTTTGCTTTACCTTCAGTTTATAATTGCTACCAATGAGCTTACTCACCAATAACCATACTATTGCCAGTTTTACCTCGTTGCAACTGCACAATATGAGGTCCTTTTCATGCAACTACCGTTTGGTTAATTCACTCACTTACTGAATAACCTTTGATAGCGTGTTGTCGTTTCTTACCAAGACTATTTGTGTGCTAGCCGATGTGTCTGTGCTGCCACCTGTCGCACTGGAGGGAGACGACATATTGTGACCCTGGTGTTCATAAACCTGCAAAATGATGGGATTATTTTACTTTTTCAAGCGGAACAGTCAAGATTCAAGGGGATTCTTTTTTTTTCTACTGTGACACAGCATATACCAACTTTAGCACAGAATTGTAAGGTTGTTATATTGGTTGGTGCTCCGTTATACTACTAGCTTCCATGTTATGATGCACTTACATGACTGAATGGTAGCTCTTGTACACAGTACACATTTATGTTGATATTATCCATATACTTTCTGACATATAGGCTGCAGTAGCAGCTGAGAATACCATAAAGTCCAATAATAAGACAAGACATGATGAGTGGATGCAAAAAAACACAATGTGATTGTATCAACTATTCTCTTCATTTATTTTCATATAGTGTGCATACAGTGTAGTAAACAGCTTTGTATACCAGGGAAGGTTTGGAATATATTTTTTCCATCTAACAGTATCATATTCAGGCAAATGCGGAGTGTCTCTTTTTTTGTTGAAAGACTTGGCTGTGACATGTCTATGTTGTTGGTCTGTGGGCGAGTACTGTTCTGGAACAAATGTCCATATGGTTTACTAGATCAGGTTTTTAGTATTTTTATGTTTTGTGTTATATGATTTGTAGATGGGCTGAAAAAATGGTGTAAATCCAATTGTAAAAAGTCTACAACACATAATTTGGGAAATTGAAAATGAATATATACATTTTAAGCTTTATTTCAGGGTTTGCTGAGCATGCATGCTCTTTCACATCACCGCTCTAACTCACATTTATACATTTACACACATTCACACCCGGGAGCTGCCCAGTACCACCAGAGTCGTGTATTGGACGGCCAACTTCCCTGGAGCAATGGGGGTTGAAGTACCTTGCTCAAGCACATCTCAACAATGGTTGTTAAAAGAGACGGGAGCGTGATTCATTCTTTCCCCCACCCTATTTTCCCAGTCTAATGATTCAAACCACCATTTTTATATATATGTGGGAACTTATTAGCCCCAGACATTTATTGCAAATTTTCTTTTTCCAGCATAAGATAAAATTGAATACATATTCAATAGGGTAATCAAATGATTTATACAACCGGATTTGATTATGATGATAACAAGTATGTTATGTTTATTACAAGAAGGTATAACCTTCTGGTCATGTACTGTATGTCTGAGCAAGTATGTATTTGTCCATATAACAGTGTAATTAAACTACTTGAATACTTTATTACTATGAGGGAACGTACATCAACATTCAGCTTGACTACAATTCATAATGTCTAGTGTCACTTCAAGTGCATAATACTGGTATCACTACATTACTGAAAAAAGTGTATGAACAAGATGTTATTTGCTAATATGCATACAATATGTTTCCGTTAGATGTTATAAAAATCTGTTTTATAAAGTTTGTATGATGTCAATGTGTAAACTTAAGTTGCATACGCTATCTGTAAACTCTCTATTCAGAAGAGCCAGGGCTCCTCCAGATACAAAATCAAATGTCAACATCCAAACTCACTAGTGCCTTTGAAATATTGTGGCATGTTGATGTGTGGTGTAATCCCTCGCTATCTAAGCACATTCAATTTTAATATACAATGAATTGTGTAATAGACACTCTACAGAAGAAAAATGGAGCATTTGTTATTTAGTATAGATACATAATGGACATAGTGTGTCATATATGCTGGTGGCTTACATTCAGGTATGTTCTCTATGGTTTTTCACATTCAGTGTTAACAGTAGGAAATCATGCAAGAGGTTTGTGCAGATTTTATGTTATTCTTTTTGCTGCTAAATACACACTGAGTTTGGTTGTTTGACAGATGATGATGGTAGTGGTTGATCCACCAGTTCAAATGTGTTGTATGTTAAATGTAAACCTGGCATTTCCTTACCATGAGAAAAATGTAATGCCATTTCCATGTGTTTATACCACAGTTGCCGGCACGTTTTATCATGGCAGTAAGTAGCAAAAAAGTCTAAGACTACATATATTAATAATCACACTTTATATTGTGTACATAGTGCACTGTGCACTCCTTTAAAGCACTATGATCAGACTTGGGTACAATAATGTGCTTGCTTGATTTTTTGATGATCGATTGAGAAGCATTTGTTTGTACCTGGCCAGTGTACAGGCAAGCCATATTAATTACATATTAAAAGCAAAAATGCACCCTAAAACACTGTTAAAAAACAGCGATCGGCGATGTACCTTGCATTTCCGGGTCCATTTTATTGTTTGGTGGTATATGTTTCTTATTCCCGTGGATATCTGGCCAAACGTAACATGATGTCAAGTCGAGATATTTCCAGTGCAGCTACAATGATAGCAGAAAAATCATCAGGTTTTGGTGCCAGTCCCTTGGAATTAAAGAGCAAGAGCTTCTTTCTAGACTCACCATTTTGCACCGATGTACCACAATCATACAGGGAAAACTCCTACGTAGAAGAGGAAGAGACACCAATTCCTCCTCTGACAGTAGCTTCAATAGACCATAATGCAATGCAGCCAAAAGAGAAGAGTAAGAGGCACAACTCTCAGTTTCTCGACTAGAAAAACTCCTATTCCTCTTTCCACCTACATATAAAACCTACAGCTGAATGCAACAGGTCCAGGCACATTCTCTTGGGGGTGTGGAAAGGCATTTTGGGAAATGTAGGAAATCACTAACTGAAGTAGAAATAAACAAGGCAGATTGAGGGAAAGTGAATACAACAAAACAGTCAATTATCACTTCATCATAAAATAACTCCTGCAATGCACTGAACATGACAGATTGATGGTGTATAACAGTGTAAGAGCAACCGAGGGTCGATTTTTTAAAAGTATTTAAGGGGTCACTACTGACCTATGTCTCATTGTGATATGCATACGTGCGAGTGTATACCACTCTGCTCTTGCTCATTCTCTTGAGATGATAGTATTCATTGTCACAGTTATTGCTGTAAATAGAAGTTAGTGAGCCACAACCTTTCCAACTATATTTCAACAAATTTGTGGGAACTCAGGAGTACGATGAAAGCTCCTCAAAGCAGCTCCACCTTTGACTGGTTGGATCCGATGCTTTTGGTGTTTGAGATACTGAGATTCCAATGTATGAGTGAGATATTTCATGTCAAGTTACACCTGTCCATCTTCTCTGTGGCCTTTGAAAAGGTCTTTTGAGGTAATTGCAGTTTCAGTTTCAGATGTACATATGAGATCTTAAAAGCTATGGTAATGTATAACAGCCTTTGTCTGCATGGTTTCCTCGGACAGCAGATTGTACCCTAATAGGTTGACAAACCACAGTAACTCTGTTCTCCACTGACATATCACTTTGTTATTGCTTTGGTGATTCCTGGGTATTTTTTCTTGATAGAACAGAATCACAATGCAGCGTGTGTGTGTGTTGTACACATGCAGCTATGTATCTCACATGAAACCTTGTTTGCACACTCTGTGTCTGATGTCCAATGTCTTTGTATGCTACAGAAATGCCACTGTGTTGTTGTCAGTGACTGCATAGTCATAGGGAGGTCTCCACACAGGAGCCATTTCTGTGGAAGGACCTGTGGTTGTGGCAATTCTCGCTGCAGTGGACAATGAGCACTGGGAAGCAAAGGGCGTCCTGGTAGTCTGGGGGGTCCTCGTCATCTGTAGTGAGACGCTCCGACAGGCAGCGGGTGTTTTCGCTGGGACTCTCCTGGTCATCCAGACTGCCACTCCTCCAGAAGCAGCTGCGCTGGGAACCGTAGCGTCGGGCCAGGGAAAACCGGCTGCCACTGAAGGGAATGCGAGAGCTGGCACCGGTACAGATGCTGAGGGCACTCCTGGAGAAGACTGACGAGCAGCTGATGGCTCTGTGGCAGCGCTCACAGTTCTGACGGACGCCGCTGAAGCTAGCTGGGCACTGGGCCAGGTCCATGAGGCCAGCCTCCGAGTAGCTGGGCACCAGCTGCTGGTTGGATCGAATATGCCACTCCAGTTCTGTGCTGTCAATGGTGTTGACACGGGGGATACGACGGCAATATGGCCGGTCATCACAAGGGGTTACTGGGAGGTAATCATGCCCAAAGAGCTTTTCAACACGATAGTGGACATATGCAGTACGATACTCTGTGAAGACTCGCAGGGGCCAGGAGAAAGTGAGGAACGAGGCAAGCCAAAAGACATAGTGGGACAGATACCAGGGGTGGTGCTCTGGGTCAGATAGCACCATGACGTACTCCTTCAGGTCAATGTTTTTCAGGTGCATGCCCTCTCGGGCTTCCATATAATCATCAAGTCCCTCATTGTCAGTGAAGAACCTGGCCCGCTGGGTGAGGTAGGAATTCTCAGACTCTACATTGGCAAAGCTAAAGCACTTGGTAAATCGTAGCTTTGTAAGAGCTGACTTCTCCAGACCAAGCAACTGCTTTGAAACATCCTTCACACCACAGTGACTGTAATCAAATTCAGCTTCTGCCACATGGGTGTTGACACGTTCATGGTAAACCTGGGTACTGGTGTAAGCATCTCCATTGCGATAACGTGTGACTTGACGAGTCCGCCGGACATAGTGATAGCTGATGGCCTTCCACCAGATGCAGGGTTTAGCTTGCTGCATTCTTTGGATGCGCTCGTAGATGCCCTCCACATCCACTTTGTGCTGCAGCTCGTTCTTGACATGGCAGTGCCAGCACTCCACAAGGTAGACCAAATAGAGCATGCCCAGTAGCGCCAGAGGGATGTAAATGTAACCATCAGAGCAGGGGCTGTCATGGTACATCATGGATTTCCCTTTGAAGGCACTGTCAAAGGTGAGGCGAGTCACCTTGGTGACATGACACCAAACCATGGCTCCCATGCAGCCGTACATGAGGACTGAGAGCAGCAGGCATTTCCAAAAGCTTTCCCGGCATAGTGACTTGCTCAAAGATTGCTTCATAGGCCTTTGCTGTTGATTCAAAGCACACACAACAACATGGGAATTGATAAGAATTTCTTGTATCAGCTACACAGAATTCCATGCAATTGAACTATTGCTGCACATGACATCTGAAACACAATGGGCAATGGACTTGGACTAGAACTTAATAAAGGGTTCATGGTGCAAAAGAAACAACAACAGCCATAAATTAGTCATTCCTTGTAGTTGATAATTAAGAAAGAAGTGCAAGCAAGGGCTTTTTCCAGCTTTACAGTCATTTTTCATGGATCTTCGCCTGCACGGTGCTTTGCCAGGGTTATGTGCTGGACAGAGGTTAGGCTGAAATCAATGTTATACGGTCTCTACAGCAAATGACAAATGAAAGACAGGTAAAGATGCCATAGGCCCTGACAGGTTACCAGTCACATGAAGGCTAGCTTTACAAGACACTGATTCCGAGTGAAATCACTGATCTACAACAGAATAGAAACCACCTCCCCTCAGAGTATAACGGGAGTATAATTTTTCATAAGACCACAGCATAACCAAATCATTCCCCTGCAGGGTGTTATAGCCCGCACACCGTGTGCACCGGTCCATTAAAGCCCCGCATCAAGATATAATAAACAGATGGTAATAAAACGCGTTTTGCTCCAGCAACGGATGATAGAAAATAATACCTCTTCTCTGGTGTCTTCCTCGAAAACGGTGGTCGTGCTGCTTTCACTCGCTGTCGCAGCCGACGCCGGTGGGGACATGGTGCTGGCCGGTGTCGACGGTAATGATGGCAGGGCGTGGAAGAGGACTAGGAGGCGATATCAATACCTTGCTCTGCAGCTACTTGGCAGACTTGCATTGCATCTGCGACCGCTTGGATTCACCCAGCAGCCCCTAATGGAAAACCCCGCGGTTAGTCGACAGAGGCGCGCTTATCGGTGATACAATCCGCCCCCCACCCCCTAAAAAAGCAAGGGTGTTTCCACCGCGTTTCTGGTTGTCAGTGCCGCAGTAGCATGGTCGTAGATTGGTCTGTACAGTATTAGCTGGTCGTCACTTCAAAATGAGTGTGCCCTGCCCCTTCACAGCCCGCTGTGTGCTTCTCACACAGGAGGTAATGATGCCGCCGTCGGTCTATGGGGAACTGGCTGGGTCGCTGTCCATGGTGCTGAGGCCATGGAAGAAGTATGTTGCAGTAATCCTTGACTTGACCCTTACGAGAAGTAACTATAGTAATACCAGCACAAATTTTAAGAGGATGCTGTACAAATATCACACAACTACAAACTAGTATAACATCCTACAGCAATATTATGTATAAGGCAAGCAAGCACCAATGAAAACAAAAACAATTATGTTTTCAGAATAGCATTAATTTATATTTTTTTCTCCCCTTAAAAGATCCTTTCCTCGTCAGTACTCAGATTACTTACTCAGAGTACCTAGATTACTTTGTAAGTGGTAACTAGTAACTTTACGCGTTCGTTTTTCAATTCTTGTCATGTGTTATCAGTTACTAGGGAATTTAGGGAATTTCTTTCATATTATTTCAAATTTTGACAACTTTGAAAAAAGTGAAAATCTCATAGCATCTCGCGCAGACAACAGTTTGCTGCTAATTGATAAAAAACGGTCTAATTCTGCTTGATTTGAGTGAGATATTCTTACTGTCTTACAAAAAAACGTAGTCTCACATTGCACATTAAAACAGTGATCTTCAACACATTGCACAAGCCAAATACGGCATGTTTTTGAAGTGGGTAACGCAAATATTATTTCTAATAAAGAGTATCTCTGTAACAAGTTGCTTTTTATGGTAAGGACCGAAGTAATTCTCACTAATTACTTTTAAAAGTAACACTGTTCCTCATGTAACGTCCTCATATGACATGAAATCACATGGTAATAACATATTTCAAAGCTGAAATCGACTGTTATTCCCCTTTAATAGCCTTGCAAAGCTTTTTGCCATTGAATGTAGGCTGCTTAAGTCTCAAAAATAAAAGTAGTCCTCATGCTGAACATAATATCTGTCCTGGTACAATACACATCAGCGTTAGTAACCATATTCAGTGCCTTAATGTAAAGGATCCGGGTTGGTTCATACCGATTGTTTCTTTAAGATGGCATCATTGTGTATTATTCCAAGAGCTGGATGCATTTGTTGTATTAAAAAAACAAAACTTTAGGTAGTATTATAGGTAGTAATGGTAGGTGTTAGATAAACTGCAGTGGAGAGGGAAAAATGGATTGCAGTATTTGACGGAGCCAACAAAGAGAGAAGTTAAAAACTACAAAATTTATTCATTATTTAGCATTACCCTCCACATACTGATGCAAAGTTGTCCAAATACAAAATAAATACATTCAGCTACATAGATTATGCTAAAATAGGCTATGATATTTGAAAACCAATGCTCAAAAAGTATTGTAAGTAGTCTATAATGAATGTAATGAACAAGGCAGCACTTGTTTCTATTGTATCAAACATGAACTCTGTGGTGGAATGGAGCCACTAGCAAGAAATATATACTGTAGCTACCTCTTGAAATACAAAGAGAGGTTCACATCTTTACTGTCTGTATATCTAATTCATGGATTAGAAATAACTGCGACCACATTCAGTATAGTATAAACAATTAATTCTCATAAAAAAAACTTACAAAACAACATACAGCTTCAGATAATTCAGGTATGTGCCATGCAAGAGACGCTCCCACAAATAAATAATCATGACATTTTTAGGTCACAATTATACTTAAAAAATGTTAGAAAAATACAAAAATCCTTTCTGAAACCAATTCAAACCAAGTCTCCCAGGGTCAAGTTGATACACGATGGGGCTGTTAATTATTGTCTGTTCATTTACTATTACATTGCTGTCACTCAAAGTTGTTGACTTGTGAAGTGTGTCAGTGGACCATCAGTCTTGCCCAGATCTCGTGTTTTAACCTATGTGAATGGTTAAGAGAGAACGCAGCTTTCTTATTTTATGTTTTCACCCATCAAGCTTTCTCAGATATAATGATGCAGATAGTGTAACCAAAGATACACATGCTACATTACTTTGGATGGGTACACAGTGACAATGAGATTAAGTAAGGACTGTCAGCTTTGATTTGAAGGCATTTTCAGCCAAATAAAATGAACAGTTAAAGAACAGCAGCCCTTTTGGTACATGGTGCTCCCATTCTGCCCAAAACGTTTGGACAGATTGAGCTTTTATTCAATAAAGTAGTCCTTTCAAAGTTAAAAGAGTATGGATTCAAACTATTGAACACTTTATTGTAGGCCAAATACTCTGCAGATTGAGAAGTCTTCTACTTCCAACCAGTTTACTCCTTTTCCCAGGGTCTCATTTTCTGATGACTTTTGTTGCCACGAAGCGTATCCTTCAAGAGAGAGGGATGAAAGTACTGGTTATGACTGAACAACCAACTCATCTAGGTCAATTCCCCCGTATGAACCGCTCTCTGGCACAGAGAAGCACAGGTCAGATATCCAGCGTTTGAAACTGAAACACTGTATACCACATTGCATTGAAACCTTTTGTGCTGCTCTGTGATTCCGGAGCTACTTACAGAATACATGTTGGAGAGGTTGTTGAAAAGCACTTGGCCTGCGCTCACTTTGTTCCTCACGCCCCGCACGGTCCCGTTCTTGCTGCAGATATTGATCCGCTTGTTACTGAAGAGCAGTTCTCTCTTGGCACTGGCGTACAACAGCAGGTCGTCGGGTTCGCATCCACTTTCGTCCGGAGCAGTCCCCACCACCAGACCGCTCAGGTGGCTGTTGGCCTCACTAGCGGGAGGCGAGCTCTCCCGCTCCGCCTCTGGGTTGCTGGTGCAGTCCGAGTCCACTGAGTCCGACGCTGACCCGCACCACGCCGTTTCATCCTTGAACACCTCCGTCAAGACGCGGCCGCTGTTCGCAGAGGCCACCCGAAACCTGACTGTTCTCCCAGCCTTTTCTTTCTCCTGTTTCAATTTTGGCCCCTCCATTGAAACACAAGAAAAGACGTCTTACATGTTTTACACCCCATTCATCGAAGCCAGGCGTGCTCTTTCAGCCTAAGCCATGTCGGTGCCCAATTATCAAACAATAATATCCCCATTGACGTGTCAAAACTGAGCTGAAAATGCCCTGAGTACGAAAACTAGACACCAAAACGGTTAATAATAGATGAGCTTCTGCCATGGTAACAGCTAAAACAGGCAAACAGTAAATTGATATCATAGTCAATAATTGATCAAGGTCACTTTTCAAACAGCAGATAGACTAGAGACCTGTTGTCTAGCCTTTAAAAATGAGACATTCAGGATATGTGCTTTTAAACCAGTAATGACTATACAATTGCCCTTAGAAGCACTAAAGGCCCAGCAAACCTTTTGCACTTTTCTGCCCTCTCCATAACCCTTGAACCATTGAAGAGGCTGTATTTATCAAATATTCACTCACTTGTTGTTGGTGTGCTAGGACACAGAAAGTACCCTGCTGAGTGACAGAATGCGAATGTCAAATGAGAAATGAATGCATGTAATCCATAAAACAATCTTGCTATCAAAAAGCACAGTTCTCAGTTAGAAAGTTTAATTTTAGCTTTCTTGTCAATATCACCTCTAACAATGACAATTCCTTTATCTCCAAAGATTTATAATGAACATTCTCACACTCAGTGACAAATCAAAGTTGAAATCATCTTATCTAAGAGGTTTTACTGACGGATGATGTTTCAGATTAAGATAACAACAGTTTTCAAGTTGCATCCTGTAAACTCGAACATTTCCTTTCAATTTAATTGCGAGCCTATTATTATATTTGGAGGCAAAGTAATCCAAAAATAAACAAAAAGACTATTAATCACTCAAAAGTAATCTAAAAATAACTGAAACAAATCAGATTGCATCTCCGAATTTCAGCAAATCCAAGGAATTATGACACCGATGTCAGGTTTAATCATGGGGACCATTTGGAAAGGTGTGGCACTCACCATACCTTAACTTAAGTGAGTGCAAATTTGATCTTGGAAGTTTTTGTTATTAGAATGGGGGGCAAAGATCAAGCAAATATTGCCAGAAATCTATTTGGAAAAAATCTGAGGAGCATTCAGGACCAATGTTGCTTCTAAAACTGTGTACCTTTGGTGAGCTACATCTAATAATTTGTCACCCTGACCAAATAATAATATCAGCCATCGGTCAGAAATGTAGTCGCTATAAGCAGGTTTTGAAAGTTTTGGTGGCAAGTTTTCTTAGATGCAGGGACTTTGCCATAGTTCAGGGTTCATGCTATTGTAATAGCTGTTGTAAAGTAACTGTCCAACTCTGTACAGACTGGGCTCTGCAGCACATGAGCGTCACGCCACAGGCCGGAAGTACATCTGCAGCCCTGCAATTCTACTCCAGTCCTACAGATGGTACTATTACACTGTTACTGCCAAGCAATAACCACCAACGAAGAAGAAGAACCACACGTGCAGCACACTGTCAACATGGGCAAAAGAAGACAGAACAAGCAAGTTATCACGAATTTGTCCAAAAAGCAGAAGAAACATTTGAAAGAATTCGGAGAGGAGCATCCCTTCCATGATAAGTAAGCACCGCAGTCATCTTAGTCCTGGCTTTGAGCAGTTTTTGCCATTTTATTAGCTGTTCGGCTAACGAGCCAACTCAATGGCCGGAGTCATAATTAGCTAGATAGCGATACAGATTTAGTTTCATGTTATTATGGCCAAACCTGTCCACTCATATGCATCAGTAGCGCCGATACGTTACGTTGTCGTAGTGTGAAAACGGTACGTCAAACGTCATTTACAAATCTGGCAGTTGCGTGTGCTTTCTTCTCGGCAGATGTACACACCTCATAGACCAGGACATAAGACTCTTTACTCATCGTTAGGGTCCACTCGATTCGGCATACACCGATCAGCCATAACATTAAAACCACCTGCCTAATATTGTGTAAGTCTCCCTCGTGCCACCAAAACAGCTCTGATCCGTCGAGGCATGGACTCCACGAGACCTCTGAAGGTGTCCTGTGGTATCTGGCACCAAGACGTTAGCAGCAGATTCATGTCCTGTAAGTTGCGAGGTGGGACCTGCATGGATCGGACTTGTTTTTCCAGCACATCCCACAGATGCTCGATCGGATTGAGGAATTTTTGCAGTGTGGCAGGGCGCATTATCCTGCTGAAAGAGGCCACTGCCATCAGGGAATACTGTTGCCATGAAGGGGTGTACTTGGTCTGCAACAATGTTTAGGTAGGTGGTACGTGTCAAAGTAACATCCACATGAATGCCAGGACCCAAGGTTTCCCAGCAGAACATTGCCCAGAGCATCACACTGACTCCACTGGCTTGCCTTCTTCCCATTGTGCATCCTGGTGCCATCTCTTCCCAGGTAAACGACGCACAGGCACCCAGCCGTCCACATGATGTTAAAGAAAATGTGATTCATCAGACCAGGCCACCTTCTTCCATTGCTCCATGGTCCAGTTCTGACGCTCACATGCCCATTGTAGGCGCTTTCGGTGGTGGACAGGGGTCAGCATGGGCACTCTGATCGGTCTGCGGCTACGCAGCCCCATAGGCAGCAAGCTGCAATGCACTGTCATGTCTGCACTGCCTCCCTCCTCTCCTACCTCTGGTCCTTAGTGTCTCCTTCTCTCTGTCTGTCTCTCTCTCTTCCTTCGCACAGGCTGTGGGCGTGTCTGGATCTCCATGCTGCTGGTGTGCTCAGCTGATTCCCTTTTACTAATTGACTCCTCATGTATTTAAGCTCTTCCCCCAGTCAGTTCAGTGCTAGTTTGTCAACTGCTGCAACTACAGCCCTAATACTTCTCTGTTTAGTGTCAGTAGATTAGTTGTTTTTTCGTTTCTTGCCTGTATTCCTGTTTTGAGATACTCCAGTAAAGCCCGCCTTGTGAGTATTCCCTGCCGCCAGCCTTTTGTCTGCATTTGGGTCCACTCGTACTAGATCCGACAGCATTGTGTGTTCTGACACCTTTCTATCATAGCCAGCATTAACTTTTTCAGCAGTTTGGGTAAAGTGCTCAAACGAGTCTGCGACCTGAAATCAGAGATTCTGGCTGATTTGCCGTAACTGCCCTCATGAATGTGTTATGTGTAGTTCACAGGCGGACCCAAGCGCAGAATACAGAGGCAGAGGCGAAAAGTCAACAGCTTTATTTTGCTGATATCACCGGAGATGGGAGTAGGCAGGCAGGTG
>OOFE01034523.1:98132-112616 GCA_900323365.1 Monocentris japonica | reverse complement strand
GAAACTGTTGAACCAATCATGTCCTAGAAAAGGTAAAATGTCATTTATATGGTCATCTTTTTATTTATGCTTTATTGAACCATTGCAGTTTACATTGAGATTAACATAACAAATTAAAGCTAAGATTTTTATATAAATAAATGCCCCTTTTGATACTTTTTTTCGCTGGTGTATTGTTAACAATAACCATTCCACATAGTCATTTTGTGGGTGCTTCTCTATATGCTAGTTTCAGTTGCAAGGTGATGGAAGGTATTTCCCAGGAAAATGATGATTTATTATTCCTTATTTTACAAATGAACACTTTTCCTGCTTTTTCCCCTCTGATCCAGCTTGTAGGGACATCAATGTCATTTCATTCGGCCAACTCAAATGCCAGTTCATGACTTTTTATTGCACTGACCGTGAAGCCTGGTCGCTAAATTCTTTATATGGTCTGCAAGCCCTGTCTCAATTTCTTACTCGACCACTTGATTGGCATGTCCTGTTCTCTGGTACCCTGTTCTCTTTACTTCTCCTAGTTCAAAATGTCCCATCTTAGTTCATTTGTGTGATAAAATATAAGAATGAAATGTTGAATTACAGTTAAATAATACATAAGTAATAATCATAAGTTAAGCCAATGGCTCAAGTCGCCCCAGGCCTATTGGCTCATATTACCCCACCCCCACCATTTTAACAAACTTGCATCATGCAGCAATTTAGAGATAAAGTCATGCTAACAGTTTAACCTCATATTGTAGCTTCCTAAAGCACTAACACGTGTGAGATTTTTTCAAACTTTTCTGTTATTGTTCCGACAGAAGAATCATGACTCATTGAACATAAGAAAAATACTTGGAATGGCAAAAAACTGTTTTTTGAACTTATATGTGTTTACCACTTATTCCATGTGACTCTGCCCATCACAGGGTGACTAAAATGAAGGACTCCTCAAAAATGTGTGGTCACATGACCAATTTTTTTATGGTTGCCTAGAAACAAGGGGTGGCTCAACTTCCCCACTGGCTCAAATCACCCCACTCTCCCTTACTGTATGTAGTTTTATCCTGGTAATAGATCAGACAGCAGTTATCAGGCCATCCTTACAGTTAAAGTTCATAAGTTCAAGTATGTATCACAGTTCAAAATACCATTTCATCCATAAGTCGGTAAGATAGGGCATATATTTCATGATGATTTTTACGTCTATCAGTTCGTTCATTCAACATAATGGGTAAGAGATTCACAATTAAATGTTAATATGCCAGGTGAGAAAAATTGATATTCCAGCAGCAGCCCTGCTTCCAACCGATATTAATCTGTATTCACATAGTCTGTCATGTCAGATGAAAGCCTTCAATTAGCAGTCATTTCTACTCAGCATTTCCCACCATGCCACCACTATTTACATTCTACCTCAGCACACAAGACAGCTCTCGCCAGACAGTTGCAGTAATCACTCCTGGTGAAAATTTAAGCACCCCTGCTGTGAACAAAGTGTGAAAACAAGTGTTTTATAGTAATCAGAGTCATGGACTGGTAACGCCTTATGCTCCCTACCTCATGGCTGTAGATGTGAGGAGGAACAAGTTAAAGTGTCACCCTTTCAGTGTTAACCCAGCATGAAAAACCAAGACTCGAGAGAGCAGATGAAACATCTCCGTTGCTTTGATTTGAAGCCTCATGCTGGGGGTGGGGGGTACAGGCCCTCAGCGTGATGCTTGTCCCCTCACCAGGTGTTCTTAGTGGAGATGAGTTGCTGATTGAATTTTGCTCTACATGAAACTACTGGATTCACAGTATTTGCTTTCACACAATAACTCCCTTCCTGTTTAATGTGTTTAAATAATTGGGCTGGTATATCAGACTAGCTATGATAATATTGGCTCAGGAATCAAGTGGGTGGCATCATGACATTGTTGTGACCTGACAACCACTGCCTTAAGAAATAACTTTCCAAAGACTAGAAAGCATCAGCAGTAGAGCTCTTCTCCTGCAATTGAAAAACCTAATTAATACTGAGATGTTTAGGTGCATCTCAGTTCCTTTGTCTGTTAAGTTGGTCCGGTTTGAAAATTTTGATTCAGCTCCATTATTATAAGCAATAAACTGTGGTAATATTAGGCGGCAGGCACAAAAAGGGACAGATTTGCAAAGCCAAGAGCAAGACAGTTGGAGTCCATTTTATGAGAAAGAGCTAAGGCCAGTCTGCACCTACCCTGCTTCTTCTCAGCCTGTGTGTCTTGCTGGGTCAGCTGAATTTCAGACAGACACCCCTGCCAGGCGAGGCAAAGTGACACAAATAAATGAAATACATTTGATAGAATGTGGTGCATCAATGAAAAAGTTATGTAGCTTAAATCACAAGACAGAGCAACTTGTGGGCTAGCCTGCAAATATGACAATATAACAAATGGCCAATGGCAACAATAACAGACACACACACTGAAAAGTAAATACTATGAACAGAAAAAATAGCAAAAATATATTAATGACAGAGATGACCTGCTTTACTGGAATACTCGACTGGACCTTGACATTGGCTTCACTCATAAATGTCAAATCTAAATGTCTTTTAGATAACAGTATACAATAAAAGTACTGCAATACAACAAAACATACACAAACAATGTGCAACAGAGGTGAAATAAATTAATTCGAGTATAGTCAGAATATACTTACATTGGTGTATATTAAATCTAGCCAAAAGTATAATTAAATGTATATTAAATTATCTTTCTTGTACGGGCACTCCAAACGCCCTTGTATCTGTAAAAAATGTGGTAGCACGCCGAGGATGCTGCTCATCGTCATTACCTATCTATTGTATTGCTATCTACACCCTATTTTCTGCTTTTTGTCATCTCCACCTATATCCTAGTCTTGGTTTGTTGATTTTTGAGGTAATAATGCTGCTGCAACGATGCAAATTCCCCACGGGGATCATTCAATTTTCATCTGCTCCTCTTAGCACTGTGCCTTATCAGTACAGGGAACCTAGGCTGTCAGGTCCACCAATCAGCTGCCACGTTACTTGGACGCCCTGCCAAAACAACCAGACAGCACAGCTCATTGGTGACACCGTGCAACACAGTTTGGGTTGGGGTTGACAGATTGGTGTATTTTAAAGACTTTTGACAATGTTTACATTATGAACGTTGTCGGGATAGTTAATTTTAAACCTCACTGAGCCGATTAGCCCCGGTTAGCTAATGTTAGCTCGGTGCTGGGTCTGGTGTCAGCCATCGTTAGGTAACATTAGCTAACGTACGTGTCGACTCGCGCTAGCTTGCTAACTAACGTTACCAGGTAGCTAATGTTAACGTTGGGTAGTAAACGTTGTACAACACCACCTTTCTGGCTGTTAAATAGCTTTGCTTCGGGTCTAACAAGGTAATAAAGAACAGAGACTGCTGGAAAAACAATCGCCACAAGCGCGTCAGATGTGTTTATCAGCTGTAACGCTACGTGGTTGATAGCCTAGCAAGAGCGATTAGCCGCGAAAAATCTACCAAACTGGACAAAACATTGGATCTAGTCGGGTTTAAATCGGGTCCAGCGGGATTGCTGACCCCCCAGAAGAAGATGAAGAAGAGGAAGGAGCTCAATGCTTTGATTGGACTTGGGGACAGTAAAAGGAAGAAGACCAAAAAGGGATCCGGTCACCGACTTCTCCGAACCGAGCCTCCAGACTCAGAATCCGAATCAAGTTCGGATGACGATGAGTTCAACAACATGAACAATGCAGCTCCCTTTGGGAAGTAAGTGATTTATCCAACGTTAATCAGTAACTCTTGTAATGCCCATGACACCCAAGACGTCCCCTAAAAATGTCTCTATCAATGATGAATGAGGCTGTGAGGTGCTGATGTCTAACGTTACCATGTTTCTCATTCTCTACAGACGAAGTTACACGCAGTGCTGCAATTTTTGCTACCCCCTGTTCTTGTTCATCATACTAGCTGCCTGTGTCATGGCTTGTGCTGGACTCATATGGATGCAGATTGCATTGAAAGAGGATCTGGACTCACTGAAAGAAAAGCTGCACACGAGTAAGACACTCTCTCTCACACAGACAGACACACAGAGATTAATGTATATCTAGAGTTGTCTCATGACAGTCATAAAAGCAGACTACCCGTTGGATAAATTGTTTTATGGCCCAGTTATGGTCCTGCAAACCAGTGACTACAACATTGTTGTTAACATATTGTAATGTTGTTTGTAACAGTGGAATCCAGCCAGAAAGTGTCATCACACGAAATACCAAAACTAAGTGAGGATCTGAAAACCAAGCAGAGAAAGCTCGACGACATTGAAAGTGGGGACAAAGGGTTGAGCAAACTCTGGTCTAACCTAACTGAAATGAACAGAAAGGTAAGTTGTCAAAGTAGCCTTGAGCATTTGACGCACTGATATCACAGCCACCTTAACATTTTCAGCAGCACAAACTAAAGTATTTAATCATAGCTTCAGCTATTGTGAATTACACATTTAAAGGCTCAGTCCATGATTGCAGTATCATACTCTGTTGTAACACTGGCTGCATTTACATTGGCCATTAAGTCTTATTCAGGTTAAGCTGTTTACATGCACCTTCAATATCTTGAGAATGAGCATCCCTGTTGCCATGAATAAACCAAGAAAAAGAATATTCCTGTCCTGCCTACAGATTGTACAGCCCACCAGCAGAAAGTATGAAAAGATATGGCTACTAGCTACCTCCTCCCTCTTTGACTGAGCAGTGGGTTACTTTTAATACAGGGGAAAGAAATGATGCTCTCAATAGTAGTAGTAAATATTGCGCACCACCTTTTTTTGTTTGCATAAAAAGTGTGCGCCGATGCCGTAAACCGAAAGTGGAAGGAGTAAAGTGTTTACATGTGACAGTAACCTGTTTAAAATCAGTCAGGCATTTAACTGGGTTTGTCATAATCAGATTATTCTACAAGTTATGACATTGAGATGCACAGACCCAAAACTGGGTTACTTGACTAACCACATTAAGAAAGGAATTCTTAGTGTCACTGTATTATTGGTTTTATTTACATTGGAATGATGACATTATTTTCATGTTGAAATTAGAGGTTGAGTTTTTGATACAGGGCTGACTTTATGTGACTGCTACTCATGGGTTTCACATGTTTTTAAAATGCTTTTGTAAGGTTTGGAAACACTGAAGTAAAATACATGTTTTTTTTTTGTGATGGCCAAATGAACCTAACCCTAAAAAACGTATATTCCATCTCCACATCAAACTCTTCCAGAGCATATGTGAATACTCGTGAAATTTAGGTGGTCAAATAGTTTGCTAGTATCTTAGAGATGTAACTGAACAGTTTGTAACATTTTACTCCTTTAGATTAGTTTGCTGGATTCCGCAGTTAACCACCTGAAGGCAAACTTGAAATCAGCTGCAGATTTAATCAACCTTCCAACTACAGTTGAAGAGCTTCAAAAGGTAAAGAACAAATAATGACAAGCAAAACATTTCCCATACTTCAGATTTCAGAATTGATCTATTGCCAGTTATTAATATCAGGTTGTGGCAATTTGTATGTTTTTTCTTTCACCATTAAAGAGGTATGGTAAACACCCAAAAAGTGGTGTTTATGTTGATAATGGTCTGTAAATGCTAATGACAATATAGTAATAATTGTTATCAGTAACCTATGTTTGAAAATTAAAGATAGTCTACAAGGGATGAATGATGTAATGAGTGACGTGGGGCTCATATCTGTTAATATAATACTAAATGATCTCTCAATCTTTTTTCTTTTCCAGAGTGTGGCTACAATTGGTAGCACACTAACTAGTGTACAGCATGATGTGAAGACTATGCAGGCTGCTCTTGAAAATCAGAAGAAAGATGCAGATGACTTGAAAAAGACAAAGGTAAATTCAAACCAGGTTCACATTTCTTTACATTATTAATTCTTTGGTGCCAGGTTTTCATTTGATCAGTAATGGAGGAATAGCAGCACATGCATGGGCTGGATAAAATATCCAGACTGAATGAGATATAAGGCAGGCCCCCAGGATTCCATGATCGTGGAAAACTGCTTATTTCGCTTATCTCTGTATGACAGCATGGTTGACAGCATGTCTCCTTTATTTAGATCGCTATCCTTAGTGAAAATATTGCTGGAGACTGTTTTTCCCTACATTTAGGATTCATGTTTGATTGTATGGAAAGGGGTGTGCTCATAATGACACAATCTACCAGTGCATTTTGCTCAAGTGATGGTATGAATCACACCCTAAGTAACTGAGATGTGGGTGCTAATACTGCTAATAATTGAAGCAAATCTACTCACATAAGCCCAAAATGTTTTTGTTGATCAAAAGTGGGTCTGATCTACTTCATTGTGGCACAGATCCAAACAAGAAGCCCCAGTGAATATTGCCACTGCCAGATTAATCTGTTTATTTGTGCACCCATGCATGCATGTCCTTGCAATTCTTGTCAAGCTTAAAGAGTCAGTGGGTTAAGAGGGCCCTGTGATCTTATGGATCCATGCTTTGGGTTTTCATTCATATTACATGAAACAAGTGCCAATCTCTATTTTTGGGAGCTCAGGCGTCTCAGTTTGCTAAGTAAAATTAGGTCAAATATCTAAGACAACTGGAGACATTTTTCTCCACTGAAATATGATGTGAGATGGGGATAGAGAATCAGCAACTACTTCTGAGAAAGAGTCTCAGTTTCATCCATATAGTATTAACACTAAGTGGCATTCCACAAAATGGCATCATCATACTTTTAAGTAAACTATACAGTGAGCTCGGTTATTTCTGATTTTAATTTGGTCTTGATTTCAAATTGGCCTCGCAGCTTTAATTTGGGGTTATTTTCAGCCAATAAAAACAGTTGTTTCTGTAGTGATAATACTTGTATCTATTGGTTTATTACAATGTAACATTTGTGAGTAAAATAAGAATCTTTTTGTGATGTTCTAAGTATTTGCTGTCTACTAGACTAACTAGGAAACTATGTGATCACATATATGATCATGTATTTCTTTGTCGTTGAATTCCCGCATTTTCCCATCTACCAGACATCAGATGTTCATCAATCATATAGAAAGCTAGTCTGTTGAGCAGTTATTGCAGGCTGTACTACAAAGATTTGTTTTCTTGCCATAGGACGTAGCTGAGCTGAGAAATGCTGTGAACGAGGCTAACAAGACCCAGGAGCTGCATCATTTGTGGACTGAGGAGCAGATCCACTCTCTTCTCTCTACAGTCTCTAATCTCTCTCAGAAAGTGTCCTCATTAGAGCATGATTCTGACCAGGCAACAAAGCAGAGCGTGAGTAATAAGAAGCTTCACACTTAATTCTACATATAAATAGTTGAAGCTTTGTGCTGCTGTGCCAGCCCAGAGTAAAAGTCCACTTATCTTATGCCATCTGCTTGGCCAGCACGTGACTCTTTATGGTTAACTATCAACCTTTTAACAATTCAAGGACTATGAGGGGGCAATTGAACAGCAGCTCAGCAATGGAAATCCAGCAACCGACCCAGTCAAAGATGCTATTACAACCAAAGCAACACGTGAGGCTGCACATGGTACTGTATAGAATACAGCAAATTATTACAGTGATTCATTCTGTCTTTGCCTCACACTTAATTTGAATGCTTCTTTTCCTTTAGTGTCTACAGAGAAGTCTGCACCATCGACAGACCCACAGACAACTAGGCTTCCACGGTTCTTGTCTCCAAACCGCTCCAAGAGGAATGCTAGGACAGGATGCACAAAGATGGTGTCCCTGCCTGGTGTCAGTTCTCCGAAAGGTGCACTACTACTCCTTTTATATCTTCATTCATTGAAACGTACAACTCCAATGTTTATTTTAAAATTGTTTTTCATTTTGCTAAGTGCCATGTCAAGAGCCTTGGTGGATGAGCATGTTTTTTTTTTAAGCTTTTTGTTTTTGAGGCCATGAAAATTTAATTAACTGTTGAATGGATTTTTTTTTTTTTTTTTTTTTCAGAAAACTGAGGTGAGCGAGCGAAAAAATAAATAAAAATAGGGGTGGGGGAGATGGACGGAAGGTTTTCCGCCCGAGAGACGTAGTGACTAGTGCCTGTAGCACTGTAGCGAACAGGATGTTTGAAGCCAGCGCAGGAATTTGATTCTAGGACAGTTTTTTTTTTTTTTTGGTGACATGGGGCATCCGTTAAACAGTTAATTAAATTTTCACAGCCTGAGTAACAATACAAGTCTTTTGTTCATACAGATCTGGAGGACATCTTCCAGTACACAGGCCGTGAACATCATTCACTTGGAATGACCTACCAAGACCTGAGGAAACTATTTGGAACATCAATGCCCCACGCCCGTATCATGGGGTGCTATGACAAAGACGGGGACCACAGGTACTCACTGACAGAGCTGAAAGCTGCTGTAGGTTTGTGAGCACACCATTACTGACAGCAGTGAACAGTATTGAAACACAGAAGGGTCTGGTGGAGTGCCCAACCTCCTCCTGTGATTGCTGCACTTTGGTGAACTCAATATTTATCATAATGATTGTGGAACAGTGGCACTGGCAAACCCCCTATTCACTCTCCTGGTCCATTTTACCTGAACCTTAGCCACAGAACGCAAGCTTAACTTTTAGGAATAATCCATACAAATGACTACTTAGAAAGACAATTTTCAGCTTTCTTATTTTAGCAAATCCCTTGGCTTATATGAAATAAATGTTGGAAAAGAAGTGTTGTTAGTTTATATACTGTTTTTCACACTCATCTAAAATACCTAGAGTTGTCTATTGCACTCATGTTTTCTGTTTTTACCAATCCTTGTCTCATCTTAATGTATGTCTAACAGTTTAATGTGTATTTAGCTTCTGTTGAGGCTGTAAGACTGTCAGTCTATCTATGGCAGACGCTCCCACCCATCATCACCACTACCAGTATACACTCATGTAGTCCAGCTCACCTGAACCTTATTTACAGAACCCAAATTAAAATTTAAGAATAATGTTTACAGACTACTAAAAGCAGAATTTTGGTGGGTTTGTTTTCTTAGCCAGTTTCCTAACTTAATTGACATACCTTATGGAGTCTAAGTGTAAGGACTCCTTTTGTATGCTATTTTCTAAGCTCATTTTAAAAAAGCTAAACCTAATGTTTCTCACTTTGAGTTTTTGTTTATGTACAACCTGTTTCAAAAATAGGTATACATTTTTTTATACAATATTCTAGAAGTATAAATTGTAGTATCAATAAATGCTTGACTTTTTAATATCAGTTAAAGTTTAAGTTTTTTTAACAAAATAGTTCAAGTTAAAAAATGATTTAAAAAAAAAAGCCTTTTTAAAAAGTGTATACCTACTTTTGAAACACCAGATTATCCTTGTCTTGTCTATCTGTTTCATAATTAGTTGCTGCATTTTAATTTGGATTATGCAATTAGTGCATCTGTCCATTCATCTCTGGTGGTTGTTTTCTGATGTTTTGTTTTTGCTGTTTTGAAGTCTATGCGATAGGAAGGGCTATGAACACTTTTAGAATCATGCAGGAAGAATTTTGAAGTGGTAACTCTCATGATGCATATGTAGCAATAACAGAAAAATCAAGGTGTAATGTAGTGCTTGCTTAAATTTGCGTTAGTAACTTTAAAACAATGTAGGGGACAGAAGGCACCTAGCTCACTATGTGTAACAGGTAGTATGAGAAGCACTGACAGTCACTCTTTACTTGATTCATCTTAGTCCATTTTTTGTGGGCCTTAGAATGATGTATTTACTAATATTTGTCATATTCTACATTGTTGTACTCTGTAAAAATGCTAATTTTAATGTGGAATCAAGAAATAAATGATCTTGTGAAGGGGGTGGGT
The DNA here is from genome assembly GCA_900323365.1 of Monocentris japonica. NCBI lineage: Eukaryota > Metazoa > Chordata > Actinopteri > Trachichthyiformes > Monocentridae > Monocentris > Monocentris japonica. Next base: position 102,782 of record OOFE01034523.1, on the reverse strand, counting down.
TGTTAATTCTGCTTTCCAGTCTTAATCCTGACATTGTACATTTAAAAAAAATATTCTGTTGTGCTTTGCATGTTGCTTATAATGTAACATGAACAAATGTTTATCATTTTAACATAGTTGACTAGTTGTTTTGCAGGACAATGGTTAGTTGAGCTCTTAATTTAACAGCTGACATTACAAAAGTTTTGGCTCCACGCTGCTATGTTGTGGGGATTTTATGAATGTGTTTTTGCGTGAGCACAAATGAATAAACATATAGTAAAAGGATGATTTGTTGTTTGTGGTATTAAGTCCTGGGACTTAAACATCTTTACAAATGGCTTACTAACTTGTTTGTTGTACAGAAAGACTTTTATTTCCAAAGTTCTGCTTTATTAACATTATGGACAAACTTGATACAATCACCGACGACATATACATCACAGATGTATGAGCTCTGGGGAAATTTAGGCAAGTGCCCCTTTAGCCCTCCAGTCACGGGACAACAGATGAAGCAGTTCTTCTTCATCCTCCTCTTCCTCCTCAGCGCTTGTATTAGACCCCACACGTTCCTGATCCTTCTTTTGCGGTGGCTTACATTTAACCACATCCCGCTTATCCCTCAGTGTTTCAACCCTCTTGTAACATTCAATTTGTTCATCAATTTCGTCAATTTGACGTTCAAGACGACCCTCCTCGTCGTCCTCGGCTACAATGGCCTCTGACTTGGTGTTCACCTGGCGCATTTCCTTTTGAAATTCTTCCCACTCCTTGTCCATTAGATCTTTGGGCGCATCAACATTGCGCACTTTAGCATCTTTCACTGGATCGTCAAAGAAGCCCTCCGGCAGTGCCTCGGCTGTATTTTCTTTCTTTTCTACGCTTTTCTCTGGCTCATCTGCTTTATTAATGGACCCCGAATGAGAGAGAGTGGGAGCAGATGGGATAGAGCTGTCAAAGAAATCAGCTGGTAGTCCTGCTGGTGCAGATACACCCTTCTGTGGGAGAGCAATTGCGGTTCCTACATGGCCGGTTTCTTCCTCGTCTTCATCGCCATCCTCGTCATAGACTCCAGCCAACAGACTAAGCCCTGCAGATTTCTGAGCAGAACCAGTGTCCTTTTCGCAGGGTTTCTCAAAGAAATCTCCCGGCGGCCCTGATGCAGAGTGGCCTGCACCTGACGTGGATTTAGCCTTTTTCCCATGAATGTCCTCGGGGTCCACTGCTTTCCGTTTCAGTGGCTGATTCTGCGGTGTTTGTTTTGACTCTTTCAGCTCGGAAACCTTTTCTTTGTGCTGTTTTCCGAGAACATGAGCCTGCCACAAAATTTCTGACTTCACCTGCACATTGCACAAGACACAACTGAGGTGGCCAAGACTGTTGTATTTGGCGAAAGGAGACTCAATGCGCTTCTTGTCTGTGGTTTGCCTTTGTTTTTCCCTCATTAAACGCCTAAGTTCATCTTGATTTATAACTTTCTTCCCCTTTTTAGAGGTTGCCATCCTTGGAAATATGCTAGCTTGTTTGTTACTTAGCGTTGCGCTATGCCTGGAAGGAAGAGAAAAACACGTCCCCCGAAGATGACGTAAGCGGTATCGACTACATTTAAGACCCTTTTCCTCGTCTTGGGTGTCGAAACTATAGCCAGATAATCACAAGCAGGACATTGAGATACTGAAAAGACTCGCTCCCAAGTTGTTGTTATTATTATTACTAATATTGTTGTTGTTATTATTACTATTATGTCAATTTGAATAGCTTCACTTAATAGCAGTTGGTTAATACAAAACCGTAGAAGACATATTTTTGTTTTTCTTAACTGCTGAACAATGTTTTTAAATAAAGATTCCCATTCATTCACGTTCACGATAATGTTTGAAAAGTGCAGTGAGACAATAATGTTGGGTTGTCGCCAAAGAATTGCTCAACGGGTGTTTAAGTCCTCATCACTGTCTTACAGACGAGGGCGCGGGGTGACTGGCTAACTCCTGCCCCAAAACATGGAAAGATGAGAGCACTTGAAGGTATCCTTAGCTAATACTCAGCTGCCATTTACAAAGCTCCTCCTAGACAAATATAAAGTCAGCAGCCCAACAAAAACAAGATTCATATCTCCTAACCCATAACTGTCATCCAGCATTCATTAATACACAGGTTACTATCTTTTGGGCCATAATCCAGGGAAAACACTCGTAGAAGCCCAATTCAGATATATTACGAATGATACAACCACCACCAAATGAATCCTAAATCTAATCTCATTCGACAGATGGCACCATTCGCCAGTTACCTACCCTAGCCAACAGTGGTATGTGGCATATCATTGGGGTTATCAAAAAAGTTAACCATGATGTAACCAAACCCATTTAAATCTGAGACAAGACTAAGGAAAGCTCCTGCCAGACAAATATATAGCTAGCAGCCTACCAAAGGCCAATATCATCTTTTTGTTTTTTGAAACTTATCCGGGTCCTTTTAATGGGGAGGTCTGAGGTCCACTAAGATCACTGCACTCCTTACCCCGTCACAGACAGTGGGTTAGCCACTTCAAACATAGCACTGTATTTAACAGACTGTGCTTAGGGCTGGATGGCATAGCTGGCTTATCCATGTGTAAATATATCATATCAATTTTCTCCAAAGACAGTAATTACATGTTAGTGTGTACTTGATTTGAGTCAATGTCAAAGACTTTGCAATCATACAAAGAATGTGCATTTCCTCATTACTTGTGTAGCTAAGGACACATTCGTCCGAGCACATCATTCCTTGTTTTAGGGGAGGTGTTAAGCCATGCAAGGTACCCATGGCGCCCTCCTCGTCTGTAAGACACTACTGAGGGCTTAAACAGCCCTTATCGGAATGCTACAGTAATGAGAACTCATCGAGGGTAGCTATGTAATCTCGCGAGATTCGTTGCTCGTGCTAGCTAGGTTGTTAGCTGGCTGTTTTTACCATACGCCTGAATTTTGCCGCAAAGCAAACGGAATCGGTAATTATTTTGAGACGTGCATTCAAGGAGTAATGATAGAGGCAACGATGTAACCGTTATATATTCGTTTGCATTCAAGGTTGAATGTCAATTTAGTGTGTTCTGTTATTGTTTAGTCCAATTTTCTGTTTTCAACACCGCGCCCACCATATTCATTTTTATTATTGGCTAACGTTCGCTAGCAGTTAACGTTGGCTTAGGAGCTAGGCGGCAGGTGTATTTGATTACCAGATAGTGACTTCAAGTTGGCTGTCAGTGTTAGCTTGACGTGTGCTAGCTGAGTAGCTAACTCTAAAGTCACACGAATATTGTTGATGCTTACTAGATCCCACGTTTATGCCAAATCTTTGCCAGCCTCCTTAAACTAGTTAGCTTTTTAGTCAGTCATGACGGGAGAGAAGATTCGCACCTTGCGAAAGGACCACAACAAACCAAACAAAAATGACGATATAATGGACACATACGATGACTCTTCAAACGGGACTATCCCCAACGTTAACGTTACAAGTAACACTTTTAAAACAAATAAGGGTTTTCAAAAATCAATGAAACCTTTGGCTCTGCAGCAGCAACAGCTTTCAAACATCAATGCAAACAATATAAATGCCAATTCATCAATTGGCACCATTGTCGACGATAACAAAAACCCAATAATTTTGACCAACGAGGACTTGGAATTCCCTGTTCATGAATGCGTGTTCAAGGGAGACGTGCGTCGGTTGTCTTCTCTCATCAGGACTCATAGCATCTCTCAGAAGGATGTACATGGTGAGTTGTCTGATATTTCCTAACTTGACTTGACAAGTATAAATGTGTAAATGCGTGACATGTCTTAGGGAGTTCTGACGCCATTCGTGAAATCGTTGCTAATCTGTTGTATTAATATGCTTTATATGTATTCATGACATCTCCTAACTTGTTTCCCTTTTCAGGAAACACACCTCTTCATCTAGCTGTGATGCTGGGCCACAAAGGTAAAGTTGAGCTAGAGGTGTAATGAAATGTTTTGAACTTGTTTGAAGCAGCCTATTAACATTACAGTTGGAAGGCAAATTGATATTATGTAATAGACTACTGTTATGGACCAAAAGCTTTTCAGTATTGGCCTCTCAGACATTTAATCCACCAACCTGTTTGAGCCCAGGAAATGACACTAAATGTGCTGTGCTCCATGGCCTCACATCTGTCACTTTATTAGAAGTAATTTTTGGCATCCACACAAACTACACATATTTTACAGCTCTGTCAATCCTTCTGCCTTCTTTGGGTATATCCTCCGTGCTCTTGTTGCACTCAATTTGTCCTATCTGACCTCTGCAGTGTTGGTATACTAACATACAAGATGTCGGAAGTTTGGCTGATGGGAGAAATCTACTGACATTACTGATTGCTTTGACCGAAATGCATACCATTTACGAGGGCCAGAGATACCCTTGATATACAGAATAATGTTAAGTACCTGCTGTTAATGCTGCTGGTGCTGAGCTTAATGAATGACTTAAGCCTTCTGTAGAATCAAGCATAGGGAGCACCAAGTAAATAATGTTATTGAGTTTAGGGGTCTATTAAAAGATTGACATTACTGAGCTAGTACTTCTCCAAAAAATATTGATTTAAGATTTGGTGTTTGGTCAATACAATAATAACAAAAAAATGTGAGGGGGTTTTGGAGGTAATAC
>OOFE01034523.1:70291-98084 GCA_900323365.1 Monocentris japonica | reverse complement strand
TTTTAAAAAATTTTTTTTTTTTTTTTTTTTTTTGGACCTAGCTTGTCAGTTGGGGAAAAAAGCAGAAATTTGAACATGAAAAAAATAATTACAACCAAAAATAGGTAAAGGTAATACAAGGAACCCATAAATGGACCAACCTGGGAAACAAAGTTTCCTGAGGGATTATATACTGTGTTGTTTAGTATAATCGTTACATTTCTTGTGAGAAGCCATTCTTAAGTGTGTATTTTTTGTTTCAGAATGTGCCCTCCTACTTCTTGCCCATAATGCACCTGTAAAGATAAAAAATGCGCAAGGATGGAGCCCTCTAGCAGAAGCCATCAGCTATGGTGACAGGCAAATGAGTAAGCTATGAGAACATTTGTTTTTCAAACTATTGATTTTAATTCTGTCTTCTGGGTATCACTGATGTTGTTCAATCCCTTTAATATGGTACCTGACTATGTTTGCTCAAAACATTTCAGCTGTTTATTTTTAATGAATTTGTAAAAATAAATCCAAACAAAACATATTTTGATATTTGTTGTGTAGTGGAAGCTTTGAATAATAACCAAACGGGTGTCGTTCAAACTTAACATTTTACTTGCCAATATGCTGCAAAGTAAACAAACGGACTTTTGCACCCGATGTCTGGTATTCATAACGTCACTAATGTTAGCGACAAAACACTGAACAGGTTACTTCCTTGCACTTCAAAATAAACACTGTCCATAGTAATACTGAATCATTACCATTAGCAGGTTAAAACATATTTCTCACATATTTACTGTAAATAATGAAAATAGTATGTTTTAACATTTCTTCTGAAACTAATTCAAACTAAGCAACATGAACCACATTATTTAGTTACTTTAAACCAAAACAATTCACAACAGATATTAATGGTCATTGTGTGTGGATCAGTAACAAAAAATCCCAATTGAATCCATTTTGAATTCAGCCTGTAGCATTACAGAACACGGAAAAAAATGGTGAATACACTCTGAAGACACTTTCTATTTAGTCATGGTCTGCCCTTAAGTGTTTTTAGGACTTGTTAGTTTCCTTTTTTTTTAAACTGCATGTGATTGCTCTCTGAAGGTTGGTTCAGCTCAAAAGCTCATGCTGTAGAGGTAGGGATCTTCTCTGGAGTACTTGTTATCCAGATGGGCTGGAACACAGCCTGAACAATGGCTTAGCGTTAGGAAGCCGTGAGCTTACCACTCGGTCTCTACCCTGTTTAATGATGCTACTGCTTTTAGATCTGACAGCAAATGAAATGAGTCAAATTACATGTGAAAGGCACCAGCCAATGGGTATGGGATGGATTAGATTCTGTGTAGTTGACTGAAAGCTGCTTTTATTCTTTTATACAGTGATCAGTTTTTGTGAGTGAGCTGAGCTGGCTAATTGTTGTTGCTATTGTGCTGACTAGATAACCTAATGTAAGAATTATTAGCATCCTCCTCTCATACTGCCTATGATGTAGGTTGGGGCATCTATAGTTAGTATGCATCGCCACTCTCCCTGCCTGCTGTAGCAGGCAGACTGGCTTTGGACAGGGACTGGGAGTTTAGCAATGGGAAGGTCACATCACAGTGAGGGGTGATGAGAAGGCAAAGAGAAGGTTGGCCACAGTCACACTAACCAGCAAGGACATGCAAAGACGAGTAAAACTCAAGTGACACAGGGTGAATTTGGATCTTTGGATGGATGTCATGCAGCACACAGCTGGAGGCTTGCCTGCACCATCAGACCAAGGCAAATTCCTTGTATGTATAAACTTACTTGGCAATAAACCCCCATTCTGATTCTGACTTAGAGAGATGGAGGTATTAACAAATAGGGAATGATATGTGCTTTATATAAAATGGGTGGTTTACAGCTTTTTGCAATATACTGCAGATTGTTACCAGCACCATCACATCTCTTTTCACTACACGTGTGCACACTGCGACAGCAGCTCACTCACTGGTTGTTCATATCCAATGTGCAATGCCGAGCTACCCCTGCAGCGAGTGCTTTGTCAGCACTTCCTCTCAGTCCCTTCCATTCCCAGTCCTTTCGTTTGCCCCTGGTTAAGATACCTGGAGTGCATTTGAAATATATGGCTCTAAATATTCATTAATTGTGGTGATCTCATAGTTATCTCTCCAGTATCTTTAAGTGGTTACTTATTACTCTTGGTCAGCTTGTGAGACAGCGTTGCACAGCACAGGACGATGAATTGCATCAACTAAGTATTCATGACTTGTTCAGAACTAAAAGTAACAGTGTGGAAACTGGACTGACCACTTCATCACTCACATAAGCCAGATATCTATTTGAATTGTTTCTTTCTCATTCTCATTTCCTCAGTCACAGCAATACTGCGGAAGTTAAAGCAGCAGTCCAGAGAGAGTGTGGAGGATAAGAGGCCAAAACTACTAAAAGCTCTCAATGAGGTGAGGATGACCTCTGTGGATGCCACTGCCACACCAAGCTTTTGTTCTTACCTAATATCATTCTGTATTATTACTTGGATCCTCCGATTGAATTTTCTGTCTTTTGTTTAAAACCCCCCAGGCCTTGATTTGCATAACTATCATGACTATCGCCTACTGTATTCACAAATTTATGAAGCTACTGATTCAGTGTAATGGCTTTCACCCATCAGGTCATAATGCATCAGTCATGCCCTGTAATTAGAACTGGTTATATGGTTATATTTTTTTGCTCTATAGCTTGGTGACTTTTATCTGGAGCTGCATTGGGATTTTCAGAGTTGGGGTGAGTTTTGATGTTTCACACCAATGAAGACAAACTTGTCTACATGTCCTATTCTCACATCTTAATACAATGTAGTGGTTGCTAAGACCAGCTTTACTCTCATCTGAAGTCACTTTGCTGACTGCTCCAAAGTTGAAGTTCTTGATGAAGTTTTTGTTCATCAACGTCACAGGAAACGTATTCAGGCTCTGTTCTGTATTGTAGTGCCTTTGTTGTCCCGGATGCTGCCATCTGATGCTTGTAAGATCTACAAGCAAGGAATCAATATCAGGTAAGACTTCAAAGTCCTGCCGAAGGCTGCTGATTTCCATACTGTTGTGTGTTCAAAGAATCTGTCTCACTCAGTGCTTGAATCAGCAATTGTTCTATTTCCATAAATATGAATATGAAAAAAATACAACATTAATATCTTCATCCCCTCCCCACTTCTCTCTAGACTTGACACCACTCTGATAGACTTCACTGATATGAAGTGTCAGCGTGGAGATCTTAGCTTCATTTTCAGTGGAGATGCTGCACCCTCCCAGTCTTTCGTGGTCCTGGACAATGAGGCAAAAGTGTACCAAAGAATACACCATGAGGTGAGTGAGTGGTATCTATAGATCTCTATGTCACGTTGTGTTGTCAGTTGTTAAATATGAATAGCAAAAGCAAACTGTCAATGTTTTTGCCCAAAGGAGTCAGAGATGGAGACTGAAGAAGAGGTGGATATTCTGATGAGCAGTGATGTCTACTCTGCCACTCTATCTACCAAGTCTATCACTTTCTCCCGTAGTCAGATTGGCTGGCTTTTCAGAGAGGACAAGACTGTAAGCCCTCCATGATAATTACATTGTAAATGGCAATAATAAATTGCATTCATATAGCACTTGTCTAAAGGCAGTAAAAGTGTGTTTTAAGAGACGACTTAAAAGATTACATTGAATTAGTCAGCCAAAGTTACTCAGACAGGGGTTATTGTTTATCTATATCTACTCACTTCCCTGTCAGTTGAAACGCCACTAAAGTTCGACGACAACCAAACACACAGCAAGTTAGCCCCCGTAGTTTCATTTCCGCTTTCTCCCAAACAATTGATGTTAACAGGGTCTGGTTGTTTAGAGTTCCAAAAAGTGCATGTAATATCCACCAAGCTCTTGCAGCATAATGATTTTATTTCATTGCCTCTATGTGATTAGTGATTGTATGAACTTCAATTGAGTTTTGACTGATGATGGGGTGAGAAGATAATGACAGAATTTAATTTCAGCGTGAACTGATCGATGCGTTCAATAAAACCAGCTTTAAAGCTAACTAGTAACCAGGGTATGATTGCTTAACATGGGGATATGGTCATCATTTGACACTAGTTAAAGTTCTAGCTGCGTTTTGAATGAGCTGGGGTGGGGCTGCAGTAGTATAAATCAGATGACATAAGCGTGATTGACCCTGTCTTAACGTGTGCTTGTTTTCTGTATAGGAGAGGGTTGGAAACTTTCTGGCTGACTTCTATTCAGTTAACGGTCTGATGCTAGAGTCCAGGAAGCGGCGAGAGCACCTGAGTGAAGAGGACATCTTGAGGAACAAAGCCATAATGGAGAGCTTGAGTAAAGGAGGCAGCATCAGCGAACAGAACTTTGAGGTGACATGGAGGATTGAGAGACATTATGATAAAATATTTCAATGTCTTGGCTTGATTCATTAGTGGTACCTATTTAATGATGCTCTGGTGGTGATGATGATATTGACAGATGTTTTTTATCCTCAGCCTGTAAGAAGGCAGTCCCTCACAGCCCCAGCCCCCAATACAATTTCTTGGGAAGAGTATATCACTGCAGAGCACGGAAAGTAAGCATTTTGTCTTGTCTTCCATTTCATCAATCCTTGACATCATTTTACTTTACTCAGGGCGGTGTATAAATGCTGAGTTCTCTGTCTATATGAACCACCAAGGATTATAAAAACTGATGTCTTTGTCTTCCACTTTCAGGCCACCTCATCTTGGGAGAGATCTTGTGTGCAAGGAAAGCAAGAAGAACTTCAAAGCTACTGTAGCCATGAGCCAGGATTTCCCTCTAGGCATTGAGTCGTAAGTACATCCCTTCTTCCTTAGATCTATTTACAACCATCTCTGCACAGACCGATCTTGCATAAAGTTTACACTTGGGATCTTGGAAACGTAGTGGTGTAGAGATGAAATGATTCAAATCAGGTAATTGGGCTAGGTGGCACATTCAGTGTGACAGCCACAGATTGGTAATTAAAAGATCAACTGCTCCACCATGTGACAGTTTCAGTGTTTTGCATTACATTTCTACTAGTCACATATAATCACAATAATCATAAGAAATTGTTTCAATGCCAATATATAACAATATTTGCTAACATATTGAAAATCATGTTAAATAATCAAATTGGTGTTCATCGCATTGAACTGAACAGAAATAAGTATGGCAATTCTGTAATTCTCAAATAATTTGTTTCAGATTTTATTTTATGAGATTTTAATAATTTGCTTGTCATCATTAACTTAGACAACATTAATTTTGAATTATTGCCCATTCTTTATTACCTCCCATGTCAGCTGTGCTTATGCTGTGTAAAGTAGGTATATCCTTCCCTATTGCTGTTTAGCTGCCCACACAAGCTATCCGTCTGGAAAGGCGGAGAGCTTGAAAAGTGGAATGTCAAAAAATAAACCAACAAAATGCACATCACCTTGGGTTTGATTGATTTTATTTCAGTATTATGCACTCTAGTTGCCCAGTGGATACTGGATTACAAGATGCATCCATGCATCACGTTACAATTTGTGTATAACAAACATATTCCTCAACTAAGTACATTGCTGCTTTTCTCAGGCTTTTCAGATAGTGTTCCACTTAGACTCCAACTTTTCTGAAACATATCTCAAGTCTTTCATAATAATCTAACCAAAGAAAATGAACAGAAATAGGTAATTTTGCATCATACAATGGGTAGCTTCAGCCAATTTATGTGTATTTATGTGCGTACAAAAATGCCAATGAAGGATTCATGAAACATTTGTGAGTACCCCAGGTGTATCAGATGATGAATGCCAATCGTTCTTAATTTGGATGTGTGTATCTGTTCAAGTCGATTTGCACAGGGAAACGCCCTGTTCAACACATAAAAGGCGAACAAATATGAACAAAAATGATGAATGAGACGTTCATACGTCACTTTACGATCAAATCTGATCTTACGCACGTTTCGTGAATGAGGCCCATCCAAACCATGATGGTAACTCCCATAAAGCATGGTTAGTCATGCTTTATTGGTTGCTATGTCGACTCTTGTGGCAACCAAGGAACTAGTTTGTGATCTTGTTTACTTGTGGTCTTTATTCTTAGGTATGTGTACCTCTTTGAAGAAAACTTCAGGCAGTACATTGATGATTGTAAAAAAAAAAAAAAAAAAAAAAGCCATAATATCCTTGAGGACTCTGCTCTGTCTTGTACATATTGCATTATAGTCATACCTAGAACCACTGTAAAGATTAAGTATTATTGCTAAAATAAAGCACGTCTCAGGTAATCATATAAAGAACATTGAAACATAAAATAAATTGCATTTTCAGTTTATCACAAGCACTGTTGCGCTTGTTCTTTGGCTGTCACTAGTCTGTATTAAGATTTGACTCAACAAAGCAAAGAACATTATACTGTTGTCTTAGAAATATGTGGATACGATGTAACACTCCCACAAAGAGTATCTGTTTTTTTTTTTCTCTCTCTCAACTGCAACCTTCACTGTCATCTTTAAAGTCCCCCTCCAATGATCTCACAAACAATTTGAATTTGCATCCTTGTTTTGCCTGTTTTGGAAGCATGTCACAATCATGTAAGGGAGAAGTTCACGGAAAATAAGAGGAATGTGATCTAAGGAAATGGGTAAAAGGAATCTTTGTTCAAGATGTTAGAGCGAGTAGGAGAGGAGATATGATTCAGGGGGGGTGTGAGGTACTTCTTCAAGAGATGGGTTACTGCACTGTAACAATATTATTGTTAGATAGGTTAGTGCTATATCAGTCCTGCTTAATGAGCCTGAATGGAGCCAGCAATACAAGTCCTCCCTTTATGATCCTTTTTTCTTATATAGTGCTTTATAACATTGAGAATCATGTTATCCATTAATCTTAAAATGTCCAATTGTGTGCCTAATTATTAGTCAAACCAGGACAAATCCAGTGGCTGTTTTGTATTGTAACAGATCGTACTGCATGGAGACTTGACAACTTGACAAGATTCACTTTATTATATTGTAATCCATGTGTCAGGATATAAATCAAATGGGACTAAAAGGCAGGAATACACACCTATCTGGAGACATCTTTCTTGTCAAGACTATCCTCTGCTGTTTCTTTTGTAAGGTTGTATTTAAATGAACTTGAATGTGAGCAAAAAAGTTACTTGGGCAACGTTTTTTTCATCTGCCTCCAGGTTACTGAATGTGTTGGAGGTCATAGCCCCATTCAAGCACTTCAACAAACTCAGAGAATTTGTTCAGATGAAACTTCCACCTGGGTTTCCAGTCAAACTTGGTATGTGTGGCATGTGGACCTACAAATGTGTTCCTTGTGAATGTGCTGGAAGAAAACAATAGCGAAAACAATAATTTTGTTTTCTCCTTTTCAGACATTCCTGTCTTCCCTACGATCACAGCAACTGTCACCTTTCAGGAATTCCGCTATGATGAATTTGAAGAGTCCATTTTCTCCATCCCTGCTGAATACAAAGAGGATCCCAGTCGCTTCCCAGACCTCTGACCTAGCTAGCATATTGTGAGCACTTACAAGACCCAGCTGCATAGAAATAACAGAGATGAACTCTGCAAGTGGAAATAACCAGCTAAAAAGTTGAAACAAAGAGGAATTCAGTGTTTTATTACTATATATGTGATCTGTTTAAAAAGGGAACTGATCTCTTGAACAGTTATTGTTCATTTTATTGATGGATCCAAAGCAAATCAATGCAAACAGATGTTACAGTGCACCATACCATATTCAGATGAATATAGGCAGCACATTTTATGAAATTACAGTAATAGCTTTCATTTTGCTTGCTGTTCACCAGCCAAACAGTTCTCCCACTGCTCTGCGCTGCTGTCCTCTGTTGTGAAGGTTGTCAGAGAAGCAGCAGCTTGGACTTTTCAGCTTTGGTTGAATTAGTGAATTACATCTTGTCTGCTTCCTGCTCTCTGAGGGCAGGAAGCAGATGCTTTCTCATTGTATCCCAGTTCTCTTAAAACTGCACTGACATTGTCATCTGTAAATGATTCATGATAAATTACTTAATAAGAAATGTCAGAAATATAGCTATATCATATTGAACTGATCGTAACTTTTCATGTCTAAGTGATGTATAATATACACTCAAAGGAGCAACACTGTGTAGCAATACATTTCCAGTACTTAAGAATGTTTTTAACCAGCAGGGAGAAAGTTTGGCATATAACTACATTCTTACAGTTCAACCAAGCCTTTTCTCCAGTGCAGGATGCAATCTCCTGCGTTTTCAGGTTAGCTCATGTTACCTCCTCGCTTTCTCCATTTGTTTGTCGTGATTGTATGAATTCTATGTTCTGTGTGAGTGAATAATTGTACTGTATTAAGGATTGTTTGTGTGTGTAAACCCAGACAGGATATCAGGAAAACTGTTCTAGTTTAATACTGCACTGATATTAAGTATATTTAGCGCATGCTATGGCTGTTTGCCTATTGGATCACCTATACATCTTAAACTATATTCCCCTAACATTTGTTGTATACCTGCTGACATCTTGCTTTCTAGACTACTAAGGAAAGGAAACTGTAACACTAACATTTTCAAACACCTTGTAATGCTCAATAGTAGTCTGCTTTTTCTCATGAGTTTCATTTTCAAACCCAAGTAGAGTAATTAAGCTGTGAAATTGATATAGCAGAATATCCCAAAACTATCGCGATGGGAAATAATTTGACCCATTGAGATGTCTCTGGCTTCCACTAACATAGCAGCTTTACCTACTTGACATCCCTTTAAATAAAGCACCAGCATCATGATTCAACTGATTTTGTGGCAGTACAGTAATTTAAAAAAAAAAATTCTAAAGGAGGCTTTCACATACCTGAAGAGGTATGACAACTGTTTACCAAATTGGCTTTATTATATAAAAGAAATCACTGATAAAATGTTTGACTTTCAAATAACAAGCATTAGATCTAGTAACTGTTTCAAGAAGGTGGGAAAAGAGATTGCAACACTGCACCACAATACATCAAAAAAAGGATACACTATATGAAAGAGCAACAGAAATTTTGACAACACAAGCTCAAGAAAGAAAGGTTTGCTTTTTGCTTTGCCTATTTCCAGTTGTAATAGATTACATTAGTTGAAGAAAGAGGGAAATGTGTACTTTGCAGCAACACAAAGAGCCAAGGTAAATATGTCAGTATCATAAGGCAAACCCTATGCAAAAATGACAAACGATCCTGCATTGTATGATTGCCAGAGGAGTCAAGCCTTTTGTGAGACACCAATATATTTCAAGCACACTTCACATTTGAGATTTACCCGAGTGGAAAAAGAAAATTCAATTACACATGTTCACAACCAAAATGGAGGGATAATGTGGGTTGAAGCAGGGTGCCTATTAGGTGAGGGACAAAGCAGAATGGCACACTTAATCGCTGACATCCATGTCCTCTTCATGGTGATCATCAGCACCGTTAACCTTGGCCTGTTTCAATGACCGCCCTGTGCCATTACCATTACCGTCAACTGAATGGGGTGACAAGGCAGAGCCATCAGAATCCTTCCTGTCCTCCCTCTCTTTCTCGCTGTCATAGCCTTGCTCTTCTTCATCATAATCCCTGGTGATCTGTAAACGACACCAATGGAAACTTGGATTTTAAAGGGTACACTTCCCAGTTATACTCTGGCTTACATCAAAACCGCAATGTTCATAGCCAGTGTCTAAAATTGGCTCACTTGTACAATTGATGCTTTTTGTCTTAGTCTTGATTGTTTTCTTTTAAGTGGGCTCACTCCTAGTAACATTTGGCGAATTAACAATCCAGGCAGCAGAGAAACAGGAGGAAAGGCTTGCAGAAATTTAGATGCTACTACTTTGTGTAAAACAGCCTAACACGCAGCCAATCAACAGCCTGTTTGATACAGAGCCATTATTTCACTTTGATTTGATTGACTCATGGTCAGAGAAGAGCATATGGTAGTCAGCAGGGACAAAGTTCGAGAACAGGTACATTATCTCAGAAGTGGAAAAAAGTACGCACATCCCAATGTTAAGTGCAGGTGCCGGTCAGATCACTGACAAAATGAAACAGAAATAAAGTCTGTACACTGCAATGCTCCATTTTGCAAATTTATTACCACCTTGTGATCAGACCATGAACAACATAATGGATGGGAAAGGTCACAAGGTGGTAATAAATTTGCAAAACAGAGCATTGCAGTGTGCAGACTTTATTTCTCTTTCATGTTATCTAAAATATTTTCTGATTTAGACAAATTTTTACCGGTATTTACTTTGCGAGTGTTAATCTCGGACCCAGCACATAAAAAGGAAGAATGTACAGAGAATATAGGATCCACATTGTGCTAGGTGCCAACCTTCACATCTCCTTTCTCTCCATCAGATTTCCTCTCCCGCTCTCTTTCTTTGTCTTTACTTCTCTTTTTCTTGCTGGTAGAGTGCTCCTGTTCTTCGCGACTGCGGTCCTTATCACTCCTGCGGTCCCTCTCCCTTTCCTTGTCTCTCTTCTTCTCCTTCTTGTGTCTAAAGAGAGTGGAGAGGACAATTCGTGTGTCATAATCTATAACCCAAAAACAGAATTTGCTTGAATGTACCCATACAGGTGTTTTAGCCATGGTTAAATATTTTTTTCACCATCATCATAGACATGCAGTAACAACATGCCAGTGACGTACACATAAATATTTCAAATCAAAAGACCAACCTTCTAGGTGATGGAGACCTGGAGCTTCTCCTTTTAGGGGACTTTTTAGGAGATCGGCTGCCACTGCGACTTCTCCTGCGTCTTCTGTATTACAGAACAGGACAAAGAGAGAAGTTAATACCCTGACTTGTAAACAAAGAGCAGAGAAGGATAAATACATGAACAAATTGAACAGCCTTCCATCTGAGTGCACTGTAACCTAAGCTGTACTCACCGACTCACACTGCGAGACCTCCTGGTCATGCTGTAACTTTTCGGTGGCGTTTTGGATCTTCTTCGTCCTGAATCATCTTTCTTTCTATCTCTGTGAATGAGTTTAACGTGCAAGATCTCAGAGTGGCGCTGTCACACCTTTAGCTGGCGCTCATGCACCTGTCAGTCTGATATATCCTTTTATCTAGGGCTATAAAATCCACTCATCAACAGCAAATTTTCAGCTGAGCTTAGTAGAGAGCAGGTTAGACACTGACACCCACCTGGATTTACTTCGAGATCGTCTGTTTCGGTCTCTGGAATGGGACCTTCTCCTGCGTGGGCTTTTGGAGCGCCTCCTGCTTCTGGAGTTTGAACGCCGCCTCGATCTGCTCTTGGATCGCCTACAACCACACAGATAGACCATTTAACTCCATTCTCAGTGCACACAAAGCTCTTCCATCTCAACTGTTTGGATCATCAATAGTAGATGGTCACCTGTGTCTTGAACGAGATCTGGACCTCCTCCTTCTGGACCTGGACCGGGATCGGGAGTGCTTCTTCTTGCTCTCCTTATCTGCAGGGCAGCAAAAATAGAAATTGTTTATTATTGTCAAGGTACCTAGTAAGAGACTGCTTAACACTGGAAAAACAGACATTGTGTTATACTGCAAAGTCAACTTATTTCATAGGAAAATCCTCCAACTTTGTCCACTCACTTCCAGGCTCAATGGCAGCAGAGATGAGCGACTGGGCCTCTCTGACTCTCTTCATGGCCTCTTCGATTTCTTTATTTGATGAGTCAGCCTTAAGGCCTGGATTCATATTCATGCCTGCAGCCATGGGATTCAGTCTGAACAAAGGGACATTAATTCATAAACAAATTAAAATATCGCCCATGACAAAAGAATATACCATTTAGTGGTATTTACTTTAATCCAAAGCACCTAACTGAACGTTCACACTGTGAGCAACATGATCGACAAGTCAAGAGAAAGCCATTCATTTTCTACAGAGCTGAGAGACCAGGGAAACTCCCTGTGTGGATGGTCAACAAGCTTGGCAGGCAAGAAATGACAAACCAAAACACGAAACAAAAGCAATGGTACACACAGACATTTTATCTCAGGTATTCAAAATGTATTCAATTACTATTTTGCCAAGGTCTGGAGAGTAGTGACTTACTTTGGATCTGTCATGAACTTCAGCAGCTGATCAGCAGCCTGTAAAGAGATGTGGGAAGGTAAAGGGTTTGGGAAAATCATTCAGTATCATATCATATATATGTTTAACTGCAGGTTGTGGAAAAAATACTGTTTTCATTCAAGAAAATCTCTCACCTGGGGATTCATATTGGATCCTGGGAATCCAAAAGCAGCCATTGCATCCATGTTGGGACCACCAAAGGGGTTCCCTCCCATCTGGAATGAAAATAAACACACAAAAGCATGTAAAGGACCTCTTTGTTATGCCAACCTCACATTTTCCCTGGAGCACAGGTTACAAGTGTTCATCTGCTCATATTAGTGCTGATATCACTAGCTCAACATTTTGACTTCAGTACCAATACAGCAAAGTATTAGTTTCAGTTCTAAAACACCACCACCCCAAAAATGATAAAATTACCTAAAAACAAACATGAAATACAATTAAATAATTAGTGAACTTGATTTAAGATTTTTTCCCTCCTATTAAAAAGCCATTGATTGCACCTCTGAGAAGGAGGAACTGAAACTAGATAGTGTTTCTCTGTGGGACATATTTTGTTGTTTCACAACTTCCCACAACTTACGTGCTAGTAGCAAATCATCATGGTTGTCAGAATGATATTGTGGCAGACTGGTGTGGATGCAGGAGAGAATCAAGCTCGTGGGCTGGTTCTCCCTGCTTCCGGCATCGGCCAACTAAGGCCAATTGCAGCCCGCAATCCTTTTAACCTGTGTGTTTGTCTTCAGTTAGGGAGGTTGACAGAAGGACCAGAGAGTGTGAGCGGGACCGGCAGTGGCGGCCAACCTGTCCTGGAGGATGCAGCCGGGAGCAGACCAAGAAGAGCTGGCCAGTCGGGTTGGCGCTGGAAAGCGTCCAGTAGACTGGCAGCTTTGGTGCTCCGCGACTGACCTGGTGGGACTGACTGGGTGCCGGCCCGTGAACACTCTACTCCAGTCTATGTCTCTTGCCTGTCGCAACCCGAGCAAGTCCGCTACAGATATATAGGATTATCTCAAGGCCTTTAGAGAGTGATTTTCAGGTAAAATGTATGGCCCACTTCTGTGTGTTATTACATTTTTACATTCATGAGGATGTGTTTTATACAAGCTGACAATAGTAAACATGACATGAAACACAACAAAATGACATGCCGGTTCAGGAAAAATACTCTAGTGTAGTGCTGTTTCTCAAGTCAGGTAGCGTGATACTTAGCAGTACCAGGACACATTGGAATACTAGTTGATATGGTTACAGAAGTTCTACTAAATAGCAAACTTGAAATCTTACTGCTGGATTGGGCATCGGATTAGGTGTTGGAAGAAGTCCCCCTCCTGGCAGAATTCCTGCAACAGCATTTGCTGGCGCCAGCAGTGACAAAGCTTTAGCCTCATCTGGAATAGAGCCTACAGGAAAACAAAACAGGCATTAGGAGAGGAAGATAACAGTCACAAAAACATCAGCTACAGAGCAGACAATTTGGAAAAAAAGACTTCACGACATCACTTCTCCAAATTAAATTCATTTGAACATGGTTACCTTCTAGATCTGAGAAGAGTTCCCTTAATTCATTTAATCATTGCCGTGGCATAACTATTGCTGGAATATATCACACTACTCCAATGAACACTGCCAAGAATATATCACCTGAACATGTTTTTTAAGTCATGAACCAAACGTTAGCAAGCACAGCTGCTTCTCCAGTTGGGTGTGCCCTCAATTTTCATATAGACGTTTACTGAAACAAGCGACTCACGTTGGCGGCTTCGCTACTAAAAGCACACAGAGAAAAATCGAGATACACAGAACAAAGAGAATTTCAGGGATTTGGCAAGAAAACTATACAGGCTGTCAGTTTCTACTCATCAAAAAACAAATATCAGAGGATATAGCGGTACACACTAAATGACAATTACAGAATTCAGGGTAGGTAGTGTGTCCTGTACATTAATCTGTAGCCTGTACATTAATCTTCTAGTACCTTACCTGTCACTGCATCAATTAACCTAGCCTAGGTTAACTGATTTAATTTGACAATACGTCCAATCAAAAAGAAGAAAAAAAAATGTATTCGCAATCTTCATTTGATAATATAAAAGTGGCCCAAAATGAAAGAAATTTCAACACCTCAATAAATTCCCAAAGAAAAAATGAATCCACCCCTAACAAAACAATTCTTTCACAGAACACACAACCTAAATACAGACACACAACAATTGACAACATTTAAAAAAAGGGCACACTGGGAGAGAGAATTTGCTGCAGGAGACAAAACTGTTGGGTGGTATTTTCAGCAGGGCCTGGTATACAGGACTGGCTGAGCCAGGAAAAAGAACTGTAAAACACAACAACAAAAAAAGACCACTGTTAAAGAGAGAGTATTGTACTAACATTGTGTCATGTCGGGTGTGTATCTAAGACAACTGATGACAAAATGCAGTATAATTAACATATGAGACAATAATTTGGAAGTACTTTTAGCAGGACTGAATTCAATTGTGATCATTGTTCCCTCTGTTAAGTCCCAAAATGAGCTGGTGCCTCTCAGCTGATTTGGCAAGTTAGTGTGTGCAGTGTAGGCTAGCTGGGCACTGTGGTTTGGCCTACGTGCTGCATGTCTTCCTCTTACCATTTGGATTGAAACTGAGCCAAATCAGACTGTCCATCAAACAACTGATTATGAACACCCAGTCTTGCAGCATAACCTTCTGCATTACCATTATCCTTTTTGCCACCAGACCCCAATAATTGTTTGGCTTGCAAAGCTTTTTATTTCTACAGTCAATTTAGGAAGGAACAAAACTTCAGCCATCAAATGGATGGAAGGAGTGTTCAAAGGTGTTGCAAAATAGTGTAGAATGAGCACTATTTCAAAGACTATGCCTCTGACATCTGACCTATGTCATACCATCCACTAATATGCCTAGAAAAAGAGAAAATGAGAAGGAAAGAGAGAAAGCAGAGAAAGAATAGAGGACACAAAAAGAGAGGGGTGGGGCTTGAATGCTCGCTGGCCTTTGCAAATGTCTACAATCCCCTGTTGGCAGGCAGAGGACCACTTTCAGCCATCAACGAGGGGGCTGCTTTTGCCTTCTCCACTACAAAAATCACACACACAAATAACAGAGAGAAGTTTAACAGAGGATAGTCCAATATGGGGGAGAAAATAAAATGCATGGTTAAGCGTTTATACAACTTTATTTCTGAACTTTGAGGTGTCTGCAGGGCCCACAGCTTGAGAATGTTCACATCCTAGTCCGTAAAGCAGACTTTGGTATACTGTGCTTTCTGAACACAGAACAAACAAATGTTTTACGCAGAGACATACAGCTTGATATGAACTTTCCCAGTGAAGTTACATGCAATAAATCATGAGTGTTTCATTTGAGTTGGTAAAAGGATATAGATTGCACTACCACAGTATACCAAGAATCTGTGTTGAGAGGTCTGCTTTCAACAGTTCTTCCATGGGATTTAGACAACGGGAGGGAGTGGCATTAATGATGACATTCACAAAATTAGCTAAATAAGCTCGTATTGTGAAATGACCTGTTCAATCCACCAGTGGGAGTGTCAAAAACCTTTTAACTCCTTTACATGTTCACTGACACCCCACTATTCAAGAATAATGGCATTCGATCAACAATGACCACTCATAAATGGGAATAGCTGTGACACAAACCTTCAGCAAACGGGACCACAATCAGTGCTCTGTCCACAAAAACGGTGTTAGTCAAATGTTGAGAGACTCCAACAGACTCTGGCTCCAGGAATTTCACGAAGCACACCCGCGATGTCACTGGCATAGGAGAATCACTATTGGGGAGGGAAAGAACACACCATTTAACATCCTTTGACAGCCAGATGCAGTCAAGATTTCCATGATATCACTCACGATGCTAGTGTGTTTTGGCTTGCCTTCCATTGAGCTGTGGATTTGAAGCATTTGCAGTATATTGTGGCAATGTACCCAATACCCACCAGGGATATTACCATACAAGCGCAGATGAGCATCATGGGCATTAAGTATGTGTCTGAAAAATCCACCATTTGATTATTTGACCAAGAGCTTCCTAGTTGACTTTTGGCTCATATGACTTTCAAAGTTGATTTGTCTTCCTCAGGCGTCCTTTGTCTAAACTTTTACCTGGCCTGTCAAGACTGTAAGGAGAAGTTATTATTTCACAATTGCAAACACCAACTAATTTCACTGCAAATCAAACTCAGGCCGAGTCTATTGCCGCAAATTGCATATTCTCCAAGTCTACGAAACGATGGCGTTCACCACGCCTACAGTACATAAAGTATGGCCATGTTGGGGATACATTACAATGTTTTTTAGTCGTTTAAACCTCGGGAAATATGTCTATGCTTCACAATGACTCTGCTAACGTTGTAAGAGTATTGTTTGTGTGTATGTATGTGTGACACAAATAATAGCTATCTTAGCTAACATTAACACCATCACATAACCATGCATGCAAGACCAATCAGTTGATTGGATTTGAGTTAGGTAACCTTAACAGCTAACTCTTACAGCTACAATTCTGGCTAGCATGTTTAGCAGGGAAAGGCTCGCGTCTCCTTGCAACAAGACAGTAAATGTGTGCCAAAGCAATAATAGTAACCGTTAAGTAGCAACTTAGTAAACTGCTAGCTATGTAAACGCAACGTTAAACTTACTCTGGTGGAAACAGTTTCAGTTCTTCGATGGTTCCAAGAAAACCGAAAAGCATTCTCATCTGCTCGGATGTTGTGCTTGGAGACACATTTGTCACTTGAACTACCTTTGTGGAGTAATTCATTTTCCCGACTTAACACCGTGAAAACAGTAACACTTCTAAACACGTTAACTTCTAAACTTCAATAACACCTGAGCAGTGTCCACTCGCTCTCATGGACGTTGAATCAAATTAATCGGGAGGTATGTAGCTAGTTGACTATAACAACAGGCTGTTGCGTTTCGTCGCCATATTGGGTAATTCCCGAATGGAGTGCGCATGCGTATCGAGCTGTGCAGCTGTGGCGATAACGTTCACATAATGAAAATTATGGAAAAAATAATTTGCTATAGCATGGACAACATTAACAAAAACGATGTCGATGCCATGCCTCTGTCTCCATGAAAGTTTGTCACCTGCTCACACAAGCAATAAACAACCAACCAGCAGAGGTCGCCCGCACAGGACTACAGCACAGGACTCGCAGTGTATCACCATGATAAGTTACACAGGAACTGCTCTGCTCAACTGCTCAAGTCACTGGTTGATTTGGATGCTAGCAAGTTTGCTTGAGCAGGGAAGATGAATGGATCATGGATATGTCAAAGTAGAAAAGGAGCCATGGAAGGCTTGGATTATGGATTTACCTCGATTTGGTGTTTTGAATAGCATCTTTACACTTATAGTCCAATGACTTGTAAGATTGGTGTCTCAGAGTAAAATGGGTCCCACTATTATTCAGTTAATTTGAGTACTGAAAAATAGAGTGGGTAAACGTGTGGTGCTGTTTTCAAATTAGATCAATGATTTATGTTGATAATTCAAACCAGCCTTTTGTGTGTGTGTGCACATGCGCGCACATTCCTCACATCACAGCAAGAAGAGGAAAAAAACAGTGTGTTAAAGGACTCTCACTATTGTGTTGTGTGAGCAGAGGGAAACATGAAACCATTTAGTTTCAGTCTCCCTCAACATGTTTTTGTTGTTGTGGAGAGAGAAATTGTCCACTTTGACCACAAGGTCTAACCACAACTTTTTTAACTTTGGTTCTGCTGTAAATATTTACCTCCCACAATTCCCCAATTATGAATTGTGAACATTTTTACCAGAGAAAGCCATCTCTATTTGGATGGTTATTGTGTACATGCATCATTCATAGGAGCCTACATTAGGCTTGTTTTCTGTAGTAACTGAATACAATTGGAGCAATACCTTGACTTCTAATATAAAAGAAAAGAGGGTAGCTGAAAAGTTAGGGCATCGGATTGAAATTCAATAGGGTTTTCCTACATAGGTTCAAATCCTGTTTCTTTCTGGTATTCAGGAGACAATCCTTCAATTGGATGGCCTGGGTCATATCGGACACTGAACCTCTATCAGCCTTTCTGGGCACTGTTCTAGAGCTGACCCTCTACTCTGGCCTCCCTATGGAGGGGGAGAAAGCGACAATTTTGATCCACAAATCTATTGATCCACAAATTTCTCCTTTGTAAATCAATAGAGAATCACAAAAATATTATATAACATTAATTAAATGAAGTCCGCCACAACAACCCAACATGTGTTTTTAGGGCTGGGGGAGCCCATCATGGTCTTGGTAGTGACACAACTGGCCTCTATATTAATGGTGCTTTTTCCCAGGAAACTGAGAAACAAAGCAGTTTTTGTCTTCAGCTCTGTATCGAGCATAATCCCTACACCTGGATTATGGTTGCAATTAGACAAGCGACTCTGCGTTTCAGACCAAAGAACAAATAGGAACATTTCATCTGAATAACATCATACATAACATCCATCATCCAACACAGTAAACTAGTGAACAGAGGGCTGACTAAAATCAATTAAATGTTGGCATGCATAGTCAAAAGTAAATGAAGATTCACTTGATCCTGGAATTGCTACTATATATTATTTATTTCACAATAAATATCTCTCTGCTATTGAATTTTCACAGAGCCAATTTTCTCCTAAAAATAAGTAATATTTGCCTAAAATATTCTGAAAGAGGTTAGGATTTTAAGGTCAGTTCTGTAAACCTAAATCTATGGACCTTTCAGATCTCTAAGAGTCACAGTATGTAGGTAATTTTCACATGTGTAAGCCGGGCTATGAATTTATACTGGACATTCACGTGGATGGCACATATTCTGGACATGGGTCCACATTCAGTTTAAATTGCCACATGTTTTAATGTACATATGTGCAGAAATACTATGAGATATACCTTTGTGAAACACACCATAACTACAGCTTACTGGGGCAAATGCAAACAATTGAATCAATTGAAAAATCACATGTGCTGTTGCAACACATTTGCCACAAGTTCTGATTTTTTGAAATAGCCACTGCAATAAATCCGGTTTCAGAGGGGCAGCCACTGAGTCACCTAGCAAAGGATATTGGCACAATGGGATTCTTGTTCACGGTGCAACATGATTAGCCAGACGAATGGTTTACAGCACTGTGTGCAGTGACTGTGAGGGGGACTATATGTATAAATACCCTAAATCCACTGGGAGATCAGAGACTTCCAGTTCAGACGTGACCAGAAGTTATCTGAGAGTGTGTTAAGTGTGTTCCCACAACAAGGAGGAACCATGGCCAGCCGGTGAGTTTATGATGAATTGCAATTATTCCCAATTAAGTTTTATCTCATTCTGGTTATAGTAATGTATTAACTGGGGACAGCTTATTTGAAAATTGCCTGCACAGTGGTGTCATGGGAAAATGAAATTCATAATTTTCAATGCTGTAATCATTACAATGTAACATCCCAACTACTACTGATTGATTGAGCCATGATAATATAGACTGAATAGACTGAACTGAATCTCTATAATTTGGTATTTAGGTCTTCATATAGAGGTTTCTTTTACTTGATCCTGTGATTTACAGAGCGACTTCAATGCTCTTGAAGGATTTAAAAGGTCATGGTGAACCCTTAGACCTACCAGCCACGTTGAGCCAAACTGCACAAATTGTTGAAAATATGGCTTTTAATGATTTAAACCAATAAACAAATACATTTAACTCAATGGCTGCGGATTTCTTCAGGTTTAACTCACTTGACAGGAATATTGAGGATTGATTTCTTTACTTTTTGGCTCTAACAGATTTGAACACCCAGCTGGTGGCTATAAGAAGATTTTTGAGACATGTGAAGAACTGTCTGAGCCACTTCCAGCAACAGTCACAGGTTAGTTGGTATTTCTCAGACAGAAACCGTAGGCCATACATTCACTTACATTCATAGAGTAGTCTTTGATTGTACTATTATTCTTGTCCTTAGATAGAGTCTCATAAGTTCTTCGAAACACATTAGAGACATCCAACATATGCTCTGATACTTTAATGCATCTTTACAAACCTATATATTTGAAAAAACATTCTCTGATTTATGTTTATGTTGGTGTTGTACAGGTAGGATTCCTTCATTTCTGAAAGGAAGTCTTCTCCGCTTGGGACCTGGCCTTTTTGAGGTTGGAGATGAACCCTTCTATCACCTCTTTGATGGCCAGGCACTGATGCACAAATTTGACTTCAAGAATGGGCAGGTCACCTACTTTCGAAAGTAAGACTAAATGTTTATTCATTGCATTGTGGGTGAGTGAGAAGCGTTAGTCTTCAGTTACATCTCATGCTGATTGAGGGAGGCAGGAGGGAGGAGTTTGATTTCTAGAGATGAAACACTTTGTTGGAAACATGTGGCTCATCATTGGCCTTGCATGCAAGTTATTATCAGCCAAGTCATCTTCAGACCTTTGCCTACAAAACAGTTATATCTTTGAGGTTAGAATCATGTGAGGTTTTTGAAACATCATCCAATGAATTTAAAGTCGCACGTGTACAGTGTTTTGGAATTAAATTGCTGATTTTGTCCTCTCTCCTACATTTAGGTTTGTCAAGACAGATGCTTATGTGAGAGCCATCACAGAGAAACGTGTGGTGATCACTGAGTTTGGCACCTTTGCATACCCTGATCCCTGTAAAAATATTTTCTCCAGGTAGGTTATTAATGATGGTTGGCTATCAAAGGTGCATAAAGTCTCCTGGATTGATGTCAATCAACCCTCCCAGATCATCCCACACTGCAACACTACCTCTTCCTCTCTGTCCAAACCGGCAGGAGTAGAGTTTAACATTTGGACACTTTGTATTGTAGAATGGAAATGAAAAAGTAATGACAACAAACCAGAAACCCACCCAATCCATTTATGTATTTTTGCTGGGTTCCTTTCTTCATTACATCTACTTTTTAAAATGGCAAGATTTTCACTTGTGTCAGTTTATATTTCCACACATGTTGTTGGTCATCATTACCTTTGTACAACAATTTTATGTGCAAGTGTGATCCTTTTTCTCTATGTGCAGGTTTTTCTCTTACTTCAAGGGTGTTGAGGTGACAGACAATTGCCTGGTGAATGTTTATCCCATTGGTGAGGATTTTTATGCTGTAACAGAAACCAACTATATCACTAAAGTCAACACTGATACCTTGGAAACACTGAAAAAGGTACATCAATACAATTACTTCATATAGGCTGACACTTTGTCCACTGGTGTCATTTTAAATTTAGTGTAAGAGATTGGTCTTACATTTTCACTTTCCCCTTTTCTGAATTGTATTAAGCCGTCTTTGTTTTTCAATACAATCAAATATTAAATGATAGGATAATTTAATGTCTAGATGAAAGGTGCATGGAGTAAAATGCCTTCCATTTCTATGCAGGTTGATATGTGCAACTATATCAACATCAATGGAGTGACAGCTCACCCCCACATTGAGAGAGATGGAACTGTGTTCAACATTGGAAATTGCATGGGCAAAGGAGCAACACTGGCCTACAACATTGTCAAGATCCCACCCACACAGAAAGGTTGGCATGGGTGCTGTGTTCGTAGAGGTAGCAGTAAATATACACAGGCACGTTAACGGAGCGAACGAGAGTTCTTAATAAAGTTCAGATGTGTTGATTATTTACTGCTCTTCTATGTCAAATGGAAGACATAGTATAATGGAACTTGACACCTGTTTCAAATATCAGAATATGCTTTTGTCCTCCTCCTTAGATAAGTCTGATCCCATTGAGAAGTCCAAGGTGGTGGTGCAGTTCCCCAGTGCTGAGAGGTTCAAGCCCTCCTATGTGCACAGGTGTGTGACATCTTACAGTATGTTGTGTCAGTAATCTGTGTGGTAATTTATTGCATGTAATCCATATTTTGATGTCCTCTCCTCATCAAACTCAGCTTTGGCATGTCGGAAAACTACTTTGTTTTTGTGGAGACCCCTGTGAAAATCAACCTGCTGAAGTTCTTGAGCGCCTGGAGTATCCGAGGCTCCAACTATATGGATTGCTTTGAGTCCAATGAGACTCTTGGGGTAAGAACTCGGGCAGGATCTCGGTTCAGAGTTGATCTCTTTGGTGACTTTTGTGTATAAACCACCACAGTATCATCAGATATTCTACTGTAATCCCATGATGTCTTTTTCACCGTACATTTTATAGACGTGGTTCCACATCGCCAAAAAAGACCCTGGCGAGTACATCGATCACAAGTTCAGGGCGGCAGCCATTGGCCTGTTTCATCACATCAACACTTACGAGGACCAAGGCTTTGTTGTTGTGGATGTCTGTGCATGGAAAGGGTACTAACTGAACAGCTAATACTGAAAAAAATGCTTTCATTAGATACATGATATTTAGTAGAATCTTGAAAGCTCAGCATGTTCCCTTCGAAAAACTGCTAAATGGTGACTACAGGGATATTGCTCTTGTTCATGATCTTTTCATCCTTGTAGTTTTGAGTTTGTTTACAACTACCTCTGGCTGGCCAACCTGCGAGCCAACTGGGAAGAGGTGAAGAAGGCAGCCATGATGGCACCCCAGCCGGAGGTGCGCAGATACGTTATCCCCTTGGACATCCACAAGGTGAGTCGCTTATCTTATTCATTGGGTGGTACACCACCACCCATGGAAATCATGCCTCACGTTCTTTCTTCTTCTCTTGTCACTGTCTTTGTGTAGGAAGAGCAGGGGAAAAACCTGGTCAGCCTGCCATACACCACAGCCACAGCGGTGATGCACTCAGACGGAACAATTTGGCTGGAGCCTGAGGTGCTATTCTCTGGACCTCGCCAAGGTGCCAACACACCAGTCTGGAGTCGCCTATTCACAAACGTCGCTCAATCACATATACACCTGTAAACTCATAGATGCTGGGAATATCTTTCTTCACTTTGCAATTGCTTATGGCTCTTATTTCTGTCCTGTTTTTTTTTAATTAGCCTTTGAGTTCCCTCAGATCAACTACGAGAGGTATGCAGGGAAGAATTACACATATGCCTACGGCCTGGGTCTCAACCATTTCATCCCTGACAGGGTAAGTTAATAAAATATTATGAATGGTCAGTGATTCAGAATGTGGAAACAGGAGGCTCCTTGATCAAATTATTTTCTGTTCACCTGTGTGTAGATCTGCAAGTTGAATGTGAAGACCAAGGAGACCTGGGTATGGCAAGAACCAGACTCTTACCCCTCAGAGCCCCTGTTTGTGCAGACTCCTGATGGTGTAGATGAGGACGATGGTACGTCAACAACATAGAGATACAATTATTATTACAATTATTAACAAATACCACAATAGTGATAGATTTAAGGCTAATTAGCAGTAATTCAGAGTTTTTTGTTAAGCAAGGCTGCTACTGTGCCCACAGGAGTGCTGCTGACCATCGTAGTGGCCCCTGGTGCCCAGAGACCAGGATACCTCCTTATCCTCAATGCCAAGGATCTCTCTGAGATCGCCAGGGCAGAAGTGGAGTGCACCATACCTGTCACCTTCCACGGGATGTACAAATCCTAACATGGCATTTCTCAGGGAGCAAGCAGTAGTTAACCATTCCAGGGTATCAACTCTCACTCAGCATTGGAAGAAGAATAAACAGTGACAACATAACCTGCATCATCATGTCATGAAAAATAAAGCTTGATTAGCCAACATGGTTTTATGTCCTCTTTTATGAGCAACTTTTGATTCACAGTGGTATATTATTGTGTGAATGGAAACTGCCAGAGCCCTCTATGATTTCTCTATGACCAACTTCATAAAACAACACAATTTCTAACCCTGATTTGTCAGTACAACTTTAATGTCGTGTCAGCAATAAAAATAAATGGGTTTGTTTGTTCACATGCTGTGTCAGTTGAATACTTCATGGTTGGAATAATATATTTAATACAATCAAAACATTTTTACGGAATGTTATTTTGGTCTAGACTGGAATGTGGTATGTGAAAAGTAGAATTGTCAAACCACAATTTAATTTTCTTTTGAGTACTGGCTAGCAAGCCTTGCTGAAATGTCCTTGAACAAGACACTGAATCTCCAGAGGTGCTGTTCTGTAGACAACCCTGTGCTCTGATCTCCCTGTTTAACAGGGCAAGCAAAAAGATTTCTCAGGGATCAAGAGAGTATCACAAAAGAAGTGTTGAGAAGTGAAAGAACAAAACTGTGATATGCATTCCTCTTCCTCTGTGTGTATCGTAAACCAACAGAAGAGATTTAATGCAAGTGCAAAGAAATATTTTCTCAATCCTTCAGCTACAATTCTTCTATTCACAGAGATTTAATGTGTTGCCATACATTTTGTATGTGGCAACATACATTGTGGTTACATTTGAACTAGTGACCCTTCCAGAGACCTTTACTGTAGGATGATAAACATTGAGTATTTTCAGTTTAATCTTTCAAAAAACTTTTACTCAAACTCATTGCGGCACTGCAAAGCCGATTAACTGTCAATGGTTAATCTCAGGAATGGCATGTTGTAACTAATCACTTTTAAGAGTATGAAGATGGCTGTATAGCCCTTGTATATAGTGTGGCGAAAGACCATAAAATGTCATGACCCCAACTAGGCCACATGAACTCAAAACAGAACAAGGATTTTACCACCTTTTACTATATTAGCAACAATTGTGCCAACAGATTATAAATAAAAGGAACATTTGCTACCCTCTACTGAAAAATTAGAGTTACTGCACTACCATATAAACAATAGTGAAATGTTTGGCCTGTGGACATGAAAGGCATTTG
Source organism: Monocentris japonica (assembly GCA_900323365.1). NCBI lineage: Eukaryota > Metazoa > Chordata > Actinopteri > Trachichthyiformes > Monocentridae > Monocentris > Monocentris japonica. The sequence goes on along the minus strand of OOFE01034523.1, from coordinate 73,160 downwards.
CCTTTGGTCCTAGTTGAATTTCATTGTCAGTGCAGGGTCAACTGACTTATTTAACATCACCAACATGGCTTGGGCTGGCTGGCTACATCTCTGTCAAATATCGTCACACTTTCAAGCCCACTGCCAGATGTTATGATGGCAAAAATAAAATATTTTGAAATCATGTATTCTGCAATCCCTCAGTTCTGTAATCATGTCATAAAATAAGCAGTTGCCAACAGGGCCTTTTTCCTTTTTGGGGGGGGTGGGGTTCTTTGATTTAATCAGACAATACCAAATTTGTGTGCTTTCTGATTTATTTTGTTTACACAAGGGCTAGTTAGCCTTCCAAAAAAACAAAAAAAACAAATACAGGAAATACCATTAATTTTCAGCCCAGAATAAGTTGAAAAACACTGCAAAAGAAAGCTCAATGGAAAACGTGTTATCTCGATTGTAACTATCACACCGTAAGAGAAGTTTCTCATACTCTTAAATTCAGTCGGGACAGAGGTTTGCATAGTCAGGCTTAAACCAGTGTAATAGCAATACAGATAAGATGGTTAACCTCCTAAATACACAATGGAGTCTTTACAACTATAACAAAAATGTCAATGTAGAAGGTAAAAAATGGAAACAAGGGACAGCCACAGTATCACAAAACAATGCCACTGCAGCCTAGTTTGCTCAACTGCAATAAAGCAACAAAAACATAAATCATACAGTGTATTACAACAGCAATAAAGAATGTGATGACACACTGAATGTAAAAGGATTCAGGAGTGGTCAGCAGAATTCACCTTTTCTAAATCTAGCCTACTTTCTCTCTCACGCTGGAGCAAACCTCTGTCCCTATACTTACACACAAAACACACAAGGATCAAGACAAGCAGAACAAACCAGAGGCTTACACCACTGAATCACAGATTTCATGAAATATCTTCAGGCTTTCTTCAATGTGATAGGTGACCACTGACAGCTTTGATAATAGCTTTATCAATTGTTACTTAACTTCTGCATTGCAAGAAATAAAGGTAAGAAACGTTGATAGTGCAAGGTTATAGGTACATATATTAGTATATTGTTTCCATTATTATCCTATAAATAAAGTGCAAATCTCTGGATCAGATGAATGCGTGTGCAAGCATTTCTTCTTTTAGCCTGATCCACCTACCCATGCACAAATGAGCCCTTTACATTGGCTGCCAGCTACTTTTTACCTCTTCGGGATAAACGCATTAACCTTACACAATGACATTTTAAACTGTCTTCCCTTCAATTTGAAGCAGTTTTTTTAAACTCTGGCCATTAGGAGTGGCAGTGGAGCCACAATGGCAAAATGGAAAACAAAAAGCAATGGTCATGATCTCCATGAAACAGACATTGTCTACTAGACTAAATAGAGGATGAACTTTGGATGATTTCTGCACTGTGTGCATACTTGTTGTAACCCTAAGGAGAGTAATAAGCTCAATTTCTTCTGTATCTAACACCAATAGTGCAAACTTCGGTCTTTTATACCCATGTCCCCAAAGTACATTGGCCTTATAAAGTGAGATGTTTAGGAGACATGATCCAAATGTTGAGTCTTTTTACTGTTGCCAGGTGAGGCCTTGAATTGAATCTGTTGACACTTAACACCAAAATTTGGTCAATAATTGAGACGCCACTGAGACCTGCTCAAGTGGACACACACACGAACGCACGCACACCTCCCCCCTTCAGTTGCAACATGAACACTGCTTTAACACAGCATGGACACATACAAACACATGCATGGTTGTCTTACTGAATTGTCTAATTGTTTCAACATAGACAAGTTAATTTGGTGTCAGAACTAGGGACATGGAAGGCCAACATTGTACTTGTGATTTTTCTTGAGTGAAATCACTAGAATTAGAACAGTGTCTCATTTAGTCAACAGCCAACACAACCTGCTGCTCTCCTCAGTGTACAAGAGGGCAGTTGTTGGGTTTGTGTGTGCTTGGGGTTGGACGGGCCATGTTCGATTTTAGCACAGGGGAGAGGAAGAGTGGAGAATCAGTTGGTCTCGTAGGTGGAGAGCAGGGCGGCATCCACAGGCTCCATGCAGGAGGGGCAGGTGAAGGATCTCATTAGCCAGTCGTCTATACAGTCCATGTGGTAAATGTGCATACAGGGCAGGAACCGGATGGGGTCCCCATACACAAAGTCCATCATACAGATCACGCACCTGCAAATGGATGCACAAGAGTAGTCATTATGGCCTGCAACCTTCCAGTGTAAACACATGATATGCCAAACTGCAAAATGCTCACTCTCTGATCTTTTTCTCTGAGCCATCTTGGCCTCCATCGTACATGCCCTTGGGAAGATGCTGGATAAGGCCAATGCGCTGAGCAATGCGGACCTGCTCCTCTTCTGTCAACTGGGTGGCCAGGCGGGCCTGACTAGGGGTGGGATGGTACATGGGCATATGAGCTTGCTCCTGGAAATAGACAAAGATACCCCAAAATACAGTTAGTCCTACTGAATCAACTAGGTAGTAAGTATTATTGAAAATACATGAAATTCTCTGTTATACAACCAGAGAATAGTAACAAGTGTGTACTGACTTTGTGCCTAGATTCATTAAAGGTGGGATTCCATAGATGTTTGTGTTAAAGGGAGTGCAAACATAAAATAACTGAGGACAACACAGTATAATGTGGCCCAACAGGTCAGATTGGGCAGCAGGTTGGCCTAGCGGTTAGAGAGACCGACCCGTGACCGGCACCACCAGGGGGGTGTATTCCAGCTGTGAGCTGGTGATCCGAAAATGACTGGTGTCACGGCTACGGTGCCCACCAACACTGCCAAAGTGCCCTTGAGCAAGGCATTTAACCCCAAACCGCTCCAGGCGCGCTGTTCA
>OOFE01034523.1:50707-70271 GCA_900323365.1 Monocentris japonica | reverse complement strand
CGAAATGCCCTTGAGCAAGGCACTTAACCCCGAACCGCTCCAGCGCTGTTCATTGGCTGATGCCTGCGCTCTGACCTCTGACCTGAAAAATGCATGTGTGTGGTGTAATATGTTGTGTGTGTATATATCTAGTCAGGGGTATGCGAAAAAAGCATTTCACTGCATGTATGTGACAAATAAAGTTCCTTTCTCTGTGGGAACAAACCAAACCACCCAAAAACTGCACTGTCTGGATATTCTTGGCAAGCCAGGTTGGATCACAATTGAGATACAGACTAAAACCCATTTTGGTCACAATAATGTATGCTATTGCTCGTGATGTGAAAGCTGCGACCCATGCATATTTTTTTACACAATCGTCTACCTTAGTGAATAGGTTAGGTTGATATCAAATTGCATTCCTCTGAAGAGGACAGTTAGTTGGCATCTTTCCAAGAACGTGACCCATTGCACATTAGTCGTTAGCCTACACTTGCAAGAAACTTCCTTGAATTTCTAACCTGGAAACTAGAGGTTAACGTTACAGTAGTAAGCCTCTCACCTGGTAAGGCGGAGGTGGCTCCAAATCTGGATCTGTCCCGTCACCATAACTTGCCCTGTCTGACTGGGATTCGTGAAGCAGCGAAATGTCGTCCGATGTCGGAGATTTGAGACAATTGCCCATATCTTTCTTTTGTCAGTCCTGGCCCTACGCTTTGCTAGCAACTCAACCAGCTAGCGTTATAGTTGCTTGTGGCTAAACTTGCTCTCGACGGCTAGTTCTTTCCAGTCAATATTTTTCTTCGATATTTTAAAAAAACATTACAATTCATTTAACGTTACCAATTGCTAAGGATGCCCTGTGCATGTTCTTAAACGTACTAACACTAGGTAAACGTCAGATGTCTAAGAAGCTGTCCATGCTAGCTACCAGTTAACCAGTTTACACAGGCCATCTGAAAACATCCCAAAACAAAGAACTGCCTTGCTAAGGATAGGGAGCTGTCTAGCTAGCTACTTTTTCGCTAGCAAGCTGAGCGACTTCCTTGATAAGTAAGACTCATTCCGCGGTAGGAATCTAATTTTCGACAAACTATCTACGTTAACAGCAACGGTGACTCTTTCACCAAGCCATGTAAATGTTGTACTATAGCGACAACCCCTGTTCCAACTTCGAGAGTAACATAAAAACAGTTTGCTTTCTCGCCAGCTCTTTCCTCAACCAGAGGATATGTTGGTCCATTGGATATGACGTATGGTGCTTTGTCGTTGCTTTTACACAATCATTGGATAATTCTTTAATAACGTCACACCTGGAGGCGGAACAAACAATGCGTGCACTAGTGCGTGCTCGTGCTCAGGATGGGCAACTTTGATTTTGGCGTTCGAGTTATTAAGTTTCTAAAAATGTAAAACCGGTAGAACTCACTGATATGAACGAGTCTCTGCAACTTTCAGATCCTACCATAATCCAGATTGTAGGTCCATTTTCCCCCAATATTTGCAAATAACAAAAAATTCTATTTTTACAAAAAATAAAATGAATACATAAATAAACGGACAGCTTCTAAATGCACTGTTTAGCTGTCACATACTATAACTCCAACTCCAAGAGCTCATTCAGTTTGTGGGGAAAGAAACATAAAGTCATTAGTGAGGTGACTGGTTTCTGGTGGTACCATACTGCAATCCCAAGCTTGGGCCTTTAACCACATGTTTGTTATAAAAATTGTCACAAAGAAAGTGTCAGAGTTGATGGTCTACCAGGCATTGTGGGCTTTGGAAAAAAATTCAACCAATAAGAGTGCAACTTGAGGACACTTTTATTTGTATATACAGCTATTGTACACATAAAAACCAACAAGTATTTGCATTCCAGGAACTTATGATACAAATCTCCATGTTTTTGGTTAAGTGAGTTTCACAGAATTGGCCTTCTTTAGGCAAATAAAACAAATACAAATACCTTAAAATGAACATTCCAAAGATTCCTTTACCTTTAAAGCTCATCAGCTTATAGGGTTTATTTTTCTCTCTAAATCTTACAAACAGCATAATTTCTCTGTACATTATTAGTAAGTAATACAGTAATGTTAATTTGTGAAGCGATGTGTCATGGTGTTTCATGTAATCTACAGTTTTTCTACAGTCATTGTCTGCAATGGTTCATACAATATTCAGAAGAAAGAAAGATAGTGTATACATTTGAAAATAGATGAAAGATAATTTTGTTGTTCATTGAGTATTTAGTCAAAGATTCTCAGAGACAAATGCTAAGTATGACAATTGGAAAATTCTGGGGAAATCAGAGCGTTTTAGATGTTCTACCAGCCACAGGTGCTGATGGGGTTCCTTCTCGATGGGTCTTCTCATTTAAAGATTGTAGATTTGTAAATGTAAGAGGAACATAGTTTATCATTAAAAAGAAAAAATATACATTTTACTGGAATTGCTTCGACTTTATTTCTTGCAAGAATATAGAAAAGGGTGGATGGAAACTTGGCATGATTTAATGATGACGCAGAGGTTGAAATTACAAAGAAGCATCTTTCTATTTTGAAGATATTCTATTGATGTATTCATATGTCACAACCTATTATGTTCAATACCAAAGGGATTATCAAAAAAAAGAAGAAAAACAAAAGATGGGGGCAACCAGGCAATTCCTTTCTCTCAAAGAGCTCCTGCACATTCATTCATAGTATAAAAAATCCAGCATTACTGAGTGTTAGTGTTAGTATCCACATTGTCTGGTAAGGTATCAGATCCCTTCTCATTGGCCAACTGTACTGATCAAAGAAATGGCAGCAAAATATGTGACAATGGCGTGAGGATCACAATGTATTTACAAAATGATGACATTAAAAGAAAAAGTTTCTCCTTTTGCACATAGTTACATATTCACACACCCCACAGACAAACACTGTTAAGAGCAACACTGAATCATTGTTAGAAACACCTTCAGAAATAACAATACCTATTGACACAAATTACATAATTCTATCCATTCATTTATTTTCCATATCCCAAGACTATTTGATGTTTATTATTACTCTCTATCATCAAATACAAGTCAGGAAATAGACCTTATTTTTTGTCAGTGTTCTGTGTGAATTGGCAACTACAGTTTCAGGAAGTATTGTTCTCAGTTTTTTTGGATTCATATTTTACCAAACATCCAGAAGCCTCATAGCTTTGAAGCATTGCAAAAAGAGTCACATTATCCCTCACTCTATACACTCTATCTAATGTTCTCTAACTCCTTTCTGGGATCCCCCTTCCTCCCCATGCTCAGCCTCATGTCCTAGCACCTGTCGTCCTCCTCTGTGTCGCTGAGTGGATCACAGCCTGAAACAGAGACTGTCTGCGCCAAGCGTTTCCGGAAGTGTCCATTAGGGACCTGCCAGCCAGTCCGCAAGCGCGGGCGGGCCGAGCTGATGGTGTTTGAGCGTCCCAGGCTGTGGGCCACAGCAGCCTCGAAGGTCAACGTCTCCATGGGACCAGAGGGGTCTGGGCTGTGGTCGTCCTCTTGTGAGGCCAAGAATGGCTCTGAGGGATAGCGTCGAGGGGGGGACTGATGCTGGCTAGCCACACTCTGTCTCTCACCTGTTAACCCCTCTTGACTCTCCCATGTGGGCTTACCCCGCCTCAGGGTCTCTGGGCTACCCTGTTCATCCTCGTCTTCACCGACAGAGGGGTGCGTGCGACACACAAGTGGGGAGTAGGAGATGTGAGGGCGAGAGCGTGTTGGGGTCTGTGATAAAGGCCGTCGGCCGCTGGGGGTACTAGATTCTGATGTGGAGGGCACTGGACTTTCTGAGCTGTTGCCCTGGAAACAGGAATAAAAATAAAAAATAAAAAAGTTATAAAAAGCAGGTTGGCTGATTTTTCAGGAAGTGCAGTCCTCCTGATTATGGAGTGCACTTTTTGCCCCCTCATCTTTGATTTCACAGGCATTTTAGGAACTTTCACAGACATTTTTGCCCCAAGACCCCCATCAATTTCTGACCCTGCTGCGCTGTTGTCCAGGTTATTATAGTTGCATAAGTATGACCTACCTGTTTATCTTGGGGGTGTGCTCTCTCTACGCTAGAGCAGCGTGAGGGCTGCAGGCTCCTTTCTTCGGAGTTACAACGAGACGTATCTGGAGAGAGGAGGTGACAGCGTTCCTTGGACCGGCCACGCTCCCTGTCCCTGTCCCCCTGCTGCCAGTGCTCAGACCGGGAAACTAGAGGACAGACAGCCAGGAGAGGAAACCACACAAGAAGACAGATTAAGAAAAGAAGGATGGATAAAGACACAATATCTGTTTTTCATAATATGGCTCTAGTGCTGAACACAGACACGTGTACACAACCTGATGTGATAGTGAAGGATGTAAAGGACTAACCAGCAGCTTTGTAGCTCTTGTGACGAGGTCGATACAATCGCTCAGGACTTTTGTCCTCCTGCCATAGTCCGTTCACCCGCTGAGCCGCAACAGTTGATGCAGAACGCTTCATGGAACCACTTGAAACCTCTGTCTGCTTACACATGCCCATGCACACACACACACACACACAAACACAGACAAACATACAGATGTAAAGCGTCATAGAAGTAGATAGCACGTGCACAGAGAATACATTCAGCATTTTCTAATTACTTTCAAAGAACTCAGTTAATACACTGGTGGACCAATGGAAAGTTTTTTAATTTCCTTCCCATGCTCTTTGGTGAATGGAGAATCTATCCTAATAGATTGGTGAGGTTTAGTTTCCTCTTCCTTCTATGCTGGAGAGTGAAATTGGTGAGAGTGGTCAAGGCAAGAAGTTGAGGTATCAGCATCCCAAGTTCGTACACCATTCTGAGTGACACTTCGTTGAGCCTTAATCAGACACCCGAAGTGGCAAAAGACTAACACAGACCAAAACCCTTTTCAATGGAAAGCATTGCTTCGTCTTGGTCATCTTGTCCTGGACACATGCGCATATAAGGCACAAGGCACTAAGACTTAAGAGCCCATGCAGCCACTGAAGTCCTCAAGATCCAGTGCAGGCTTAATCATGGAAGATGTACATTCAGAGGGCTGTACCTGTGACTCTACAGCCAGACGGGGCATGGAAGAGGCCCGCACACACAGGCCCCTCCCTAGCGGGAGCTCCAGTGGGGCTTCAATCACCCTACTGCACTCCCCCACCTAGGTGAGTACAGAGACAAAGAGAGGAGGGCAAGGAGAGACAAAGGACGAATCAGGCTGGTCCATACCAGGACTGCCTCTATACTGAGTTCCAATTTGGGAAAGAGGAGGGTGATAAAGCCATTTCATGACTGGGCCATCTATCATAGCCATCACCATTGCCATCATCATTGCCATCGCCATCATCATCCAATCAGAAGCCATTCCAGCCAAAAATGGACAGAGTAACAACTAGCAACAACAAAGAGACCGACTCCAAGGAGAAATAGTCAGAAACAGTATGAGATTGCATAAGAAGAGCAAAGAGTGGGAAAGGCTAAAGAAGAAGAGTAAGAATAGACAGCATGAGCAAAACAGTTCACAGGGAAAAACTGAATCAATATTTCAGTTAATATCGTCATGCACGTTCAGATCTTGATGCACCAAAGGCTACACAAACAGAGCCAGACAACATAATCTGTCTAAGTGCCAAACACATTCCTCTGCAGCAACAATTTACAAAGGAAGACAAACACTAATATGTGGGCATTTCTGATTAACCCTGTATCATCAAACACTGCAGACCAGTCAAACCAGACAGTATCGACACAGAAAAATGCCTTTGCTATTCCAACGTCCACAGGACTGAAATGTAATCAAGGACAAGCGCACAGAGAGCTAGCGATGCCGTGCTCTGCAAGGCACTGAGAAACTGACACTGAAAAGTCACATCAATGTTATCAATTAAAACATAGTTTTATGTTTTATCTTTTGTGTGGCTTAAATTAATGTTTTGCTCTTGACTGAGCAAATTTTATCGATGAGAATCCACACTGTAAGGTATGATGTTACTCTGTAATTAATGTTTATATGCTGTCCTCCTTCTTACCAGAGATTGGTGTTGACTTGGATCATTATCTGACGCCATGGGCTGTAAAAATAGCTCCTGGGGTGAGATGGGACTCAAAGCCACAAAACCTCCCCTGGTCCTATATTGGGACAGAGAAATCCAGTAAAACACAGTGCACACATGCACTTTCACACATAAACACACACACACAAGCACACAGCACAGACTCACAGAGCTGAACCAGCACTGTGGGCCATCATTGGGAGTGGTTGGGTATTGGAAAGAATGTCCTCAGGGAGCGTAGAGGCATCCAGGCGCTTGAACATCAAGTTACTCTTCTGTATAAAAGAGGCAAAACACAATAAATCAACTACAGGTTCTGATTCATACTTCATTTTCAGTTTTCCCTGGTCATAAGTATGATTTTATAAGATGAAAAAGAGGTCATTACAGCATGCTAAGCTGACCTGAGCTTCTAGTTGTTGCCTAAGCTTCTTGGCTTTGTTCTGTTTGAAGTAGTCCATTATCATCATTGAAGCATAGATCTTCCCAACTGTCATGTCAGTATCTGCAGACATAGCCATTTTCATGCACATATGTACACACACACACACACACACACACACACAAATGCTACATTAACTGTTATTGCTTGCTTTTGAGCTATACATTCCCTATTGTTTCTATAACTAGAGCCAGACCTTTGTTGATTGGCACCAGTAGGTCCAAGGTCTTCTGGGGCAGATAAGGCCAAATGACACTGATCTCCTTTTGCAGTTCAGCATCCAGTGCAATACGGTCCTCACCGCCTGTAACAAACATTCACCCCATACACCTGATATGTAACAGCCTGGCCAATAGATCATATACTTGTACTGATGCCAAAATAAATGCATAATGTACACACAATATGCTCCTCTATGAACCCTGACCTCTCGCTATTTTGATCTCCAAGGCTGTCCGGATGAGAGACATAAGAGTGGAGGTGAAGTGGACAGTCATGTCCTCATCCACAGGCATGTTCATCAACACCAACCTCTGTGAAAGAGAGAACAGAAAGAGGAGAGGAAATAGGATGTACTTGATTGTTTTCATGAAATCAAGTTTCTCTAGGAATAGGAAAACATGGTAGTACTGTATCTTACCTTATAGGCGATCTTGGCAGGACATTTTTTCCCCAGGCCCAGGGGTGGCGACATGTGGGTTAACATCTCATACATGGCAGTGTAGTGGATACGACCACTTCAGAGGTAACATGGATGATACGTGAGAGGAAGCACAGAAAGAGAAATAGAAGCAGAATATAGCAAGGTGACACACTTAAAAGAATTTAAAGTTCCCCTTTAAAGATCCAATGCAATGAGAATCTCATTTGCCACTCTCATGGTATCGTTTACCAAAGGGCATGTTCATGTAAAGTTACCCAGAATATTATCCCTATCCCTCTGGTTGTCAAAAAGAGATCATAACAGCATGCTAAGCTGACCTGAGCTTCTAGTTGTTGCCTAAGCTCTGTGGCTTTGTTCTGTTTGAAGTAGTCCAGTGAGAATTACATCAAATTAACCAAGATTTTAATGAATGCTCTGATTGGTCAACCGTGTGTTTAAGTGGCCTGTAGTCTGCCAGTGGAGAGTGACAATGCCAAAGAGGGAGAAGAAAAACAACTGAGAGATTGCCTTGGTGGCTGGCGAGAGCAATGGAGGCTGGTGTATAATGGCAATAAATGCAGTTATTATTTGCAGTTTCTCACTTCTCTCCTATCTTGAACGAGCATATCATTTTCTTCATCAGAATATCAAAGTTAAGTGGACAAGATGGGCAAAAAGAGAGGGACCTGGTCTGTGTGGGTGTAGGTGTGGGAGTCAGGCAGGGGCTGACACAGAAGGGAGAGAGAGAACTCAGTGTTGCTAACCTTTCTATTTGGCATTGATATTTCAGGATTTTCACAGCATGTATTTTTTTCCAAAAATAATTTACTTTAGCACTTATCATTAGATGTTCCTGCTTTGGACATGATGGCCAACAACAAATGGGTGGTGCAAAGCATGTCAACAAGCACCCCCCCCCCACTACTGGTATACTGAGTATAGAGAACTTAGATCAGGGCAGGCAATCGTGCCATGGAGGGCTCAAGGTACATGCACATTTTAACTCCAACCAAAGTCTACACCAAGTGATTTCATTGATTAGCCCCTCCTACCTAGGTGAAGGTGTGCGAATCAGTGAAATCACCTGGCGTAGTCTTTGGTTGGAGTGAAAACATGCATACTCTTGGCCCTGCATGGCATGATTGCCCACCTCTGACTTAGATGAAGAATTACACTCCTTACATCACAAATTCATGGCATGGTTTTCCTGACTGAATTCAAGTCAATGCACTAGAAATCTTTAAGGCATTTCCGTTTCACACAGTGAGATTGCCCTCTGCTGGATAGAGTTAGGACATGAGAATTAATAAAATTGATCAGGCCTGCTAAAACTAAAAAGGGAAAATGTGAACGAGCATAGTGAATAATAACAGGCCTCACCATGCTGCACGGTCATACTCCCCCCAGATGCGGACAAACTCGTCCAGGTGATGGGGACCCAGGATTGAGGAATCTCGTGTCAGGTACTCAAAGTTGTCCATAATCACAGCCACAAACAGATTTAGCATCTAGAGAATGACATAGAAGGCCACATATTTTGAGAAGAAAAGCAGTGTGCAAGACAGAGTAGAAAAAGGAAAATGGAAAAAGATATGAGCTATCAAAGGAAAATTTAAGATTTCCACAGAGATCTCTGACCAGAAATGAGCTGAAGAAGATGAATGAGACGAAGTAGCAGTAAGCGAAGTCAGTTCCACAGCCTCCCTCATGGTCTGGGGACATTGTGAGGGGGGCTATGGAGGGGTCCGGCTCACACTCCTGACCCCCCAGACAGGAAAGCATAATCTCCTGCCAGGACTCCCCTGTTGCACTCCTGGTGGTTTAAACATGAAACACAAACAGCTACTTGATAACAAAGATCGACCTCACAAACAACTAGTGTGGTAAGAGTATCAATCAATTGAAATATGTCCAAACAACCTAACATGTTTTATATTTCCAACAGGAACATGATTTTGACATGCCCACCTGAAAAGTAGCATCAGTGCACTGAAAAAGGTCTTAAAATTGTTGTGCTGGTTGATGTGGCTCTCATCGTTCAGCTTGATGTTTCCAAACACCTGCAGAAAGTTGTTTATTTCAGTAGGATTAAACTAATGCCACTCTCATATTAAGAAATGGAGCTTAATGTCATTATTAGCAATAATATACCTGCATTCCAATAATGGCATATATGAAGAAAAGCATAGCGATGAGAAGACAGACATAAGGAAGAGCCTGTTGGGGAAGAGACGGTATATACAGTTGATTGCTTCTTGTCAGAAAGAGTTTGTCTTAATTGAAAATGTTTGGAAAAGGAAGCATGCTAGAAAATGTCTGACCTTGAAGGATTGTACAAAGGTCCATAGTAGAATGCGAATGGTGTAACCCTGTCTCAGCAGCTTGATCAATCTGGCTGCCCGGAAGAGCTTCAGGAAACTCATGTTGATGGTGTTCACCGACTGGGATAGACACACAAATGAGAAAAGACAGAGAGGGAGAGACAGGATACTGTAAAACGCAAACATGGCTTAAGATGTGGCCAGAGGCAGGGATGGCAACACATGAAAAAAGCTTGGAAAGAAAGAATTCTGTATATAAAGTTGGCTATTAAGTCTCATCCTTATGATAAAAATAATAGTGCTATAGCTAAAGAGCCTTGGCAGTATCTCACCTGTAAATCTACAATTATCTCAGTGATGCTGCCAAGTACAGTGATGAAATCAAAAATATTCCAAGTATCTCGAAAGTAGTTCTGCGGGGAAGAAAATGAACAAAGTCATTAGACCATCCATAAAGAAATGCATCTTCAGTGGAACTGGATTTAATGTGAATTGTTTTCTTAATACCCACCACTAATCCAAAAGCCATGATCTTTAGTATGCACTCCATGGAGAACAGGACAGTGAAGGCTGTATTAAGGTGCTTTAGGACTGTATCATAAGCTGCTGGGGCTGAATGGTACTAAAACAAACAACAGAAAGGGCTTCACAGTCAATTTGAAATGTAATCTCTAACTCTAATATTGATTAGTTTGATTTTACTGGTTAGATTTTACTAAACTACACAAGACAACTTCAGCCCACCCATCCACCACCCACCAATAAATAAAATCAATAAATCAGGCAGTATGTTGTTCTTTACCTTCATCATGAGAACCACAGTGTTGAGGGCGATCATCACCAGCACAGTGTATTCAAAAGAGGGCGAAGCAACAAAGTGCCAAAGTCTGTACTGGAAGGTTTGTCTGTTCTGGGGCATATAGCGGGTCATAGGCTTGGCACTCATGGCAAAGTCAATGCAAGCCCTCTGATGGAGAGAGGATTCATAGAAAATATATTCAGAGCTGAAGATGGGTGTGGTTCAAAGTAAAAACAATGTCAAGAAATTGGTTAAGATAAACAATTCTGCATTGAAATCCAAGTCACGGTTTTTGTCTTCACTGAATGCATGTGCATGCATGTGTGTGCGTGCATGTGTGTATGTGTGTGTATGTATGTGTGTGTGTGTGTGTGTGTGTGTGTACGTTTCACTGCTCCATACCTCATTCTTCTCCAGACTGCACTCCTGAATCATCTTGTCACCCTGTTCCTGGAAGGTGATGATGATAAGAGCAACAAAGATGTTGACGAAGAAGAAAGGGAAGACCACAAAATAGACGACATAGAAAACAGACATCTCCATCCGGTTCCCTCGGCTTGGGCCCATGCTCTCCTCTGTAACATCAGTAGAGTGCTGGAGGACCCTAGCAGGGGAAAAGAGGGGAGAAAGGAGAGAAAAGATGAGAGGAGGCATAGAGGATTTCAAACTACCTTGTGTACTTCTACTTCAATTCGTGATTTCCTACATTTATCAGAAAGACTTTCGAAAGTACCCAGAGAAGGGGCTTGTTACTTTCAACCAAAGGTGGGTGTATGGACATATAAATATAGCTAGCCAACCAGTTTGTGAACATTGGGGCATGTCTCAGATGATCGCCATGCCCTTTACTCAACATGTCTTGATGACATTGATGTTTTGGATAACTGAAAATAATTCTTCTACCATTCTAGCTGCACATCACGTTATCTACATCTACGTCTTTGGCCATTTATCTGCTGAATAAGAAAAACACCAAACCACCAAACAACAAAATGGATCCAGAAACGCAAGGTACATCGTAAATAGCTGTTATTTTTAACAGTACTTAATTGTTTTAATGTGGATTTTTCCTCGAAGTTGAACTCTGAGCTGTGTGGATTGCTCTTTGGAGAAAAAGTACACTCACTGAGGCCACCCCTCGCCAGTGGATACTGTGAAAAGTGTGAGGAGGGCCCAGCAGACGTTGTCATAGTGAAACTCATGTCTCTTCCACTCCCTCCTCTTCACCTCCTTTTTGTCTCTGCTGTAGTCAATGTAGTAACCTCTGTAGGGAACAGAATGGCTCGGAGGTAACTATGTTACTTAATTCACAGTTTCAACTAGCAGCTTTAATGAAGTGAACGCTTTAATGCCAGTTGTATCACAATAAAACTATATGCCAACATGTAATTTGTGTATTTTGCGTGACGATATATGAGAGCATTTTGAGGCTATATTTAGTCCAACCATTGCATCCTGCTGCACTGCGACAGATGGATGGATTGTGTCAACAGTTTGGACAGCCACTCACTGACATTCTTTCTCCGTATTCATGGAGCCGTCAGTGCAGTAGAAGAACTTCCCCTTAAAGAGCTGCACTGCAATGACAGCGAATATGAACATGAAGAGCTGGTAGACAATGAGGATGTTGAAGACATTCTTCAGAGATGTGACGACACAGTCAAAAACAGCCTGCAGAGAAGGAAGAGAAGGAGGTTGGCACAGCAAGGACACAATCTGTCAGAGATCTGTGACAAAACACCAAAAACCAACACTGGAGCAAGTTTGTGGATGAATACACGGTACCTTGAGTTTAGGAAGTCTCTTGATGGTTTTAAGAGGCCGCAGGACTCTTAAAACTCTGAGGGACTTTATTGTCTTGATGTCTCGGCCTTTGTTGTTCCTGTTAACATTGATGCACAGTATATCATAACTAGGAATATGTTCCTGAACTGATACACAAGGACACATTCATGCACACATATTAAAACAGTGAAAAAACACCCTGAAAACAAATCACCCACATAAGCGCACATCAAAAAACACACATTTCAAACTGAACGAAAACACAACTAGGATGTAGGATATATAAAAGATTAACAGATTTAGAAGACATCACAAAAGAGCAAAAACACACTGAATAAGACAACGGGTAAATGAGAAATATGAAAATATGAAAATCAAAGAAATAAATGAGAGGCTTATAGAAGAAGTGTGTGTGAAATGTCTGCTTTACCCCATCACATTCCTGGTAGCCCCAACAGTGATAAAATCCACAGGAACAACAGAGAAATTGAGGCATAAAGAGAGATACACCGTGAGCAAAGCTCAGAGGATCACATCTATATTCACAACAGAGAAATTAACACACAGTCTTCTACAGTACAAGAAAGGGCAAAGGCACAAAACGCTCAACAAGTTATTGTCATGCTCATGTGCTGGGAAAAGAAGACAAGGAGAATCTAGAGGATTTTCAAGGCCTTCTAACAATAGTCATGACCATAGTCCATCCATGCTTAGTACAGCTCAGTAGACCTAAATAAGTTACAGAACAATCCATCTTTTCCACTTGAATAGGGATGTAGAGCACAGCTGAATCATGCATCACTTTGCAGTCTGAGCTGCCCCTTTGTCAATGAAATAGACTGCATTTGCTTGAAGCTACATAACTTTGAGGGAAGGTCGTTTATAACATGCTGCATGCTCAGAGATGATTTGCTGCAGTGAGTCAGTCATTAGTCATCACCAGGCAGCACTATATTGTGACTCACGTTAGAGCGAAGGCGATCAGAGCTCCCACCACCACAATGAAGTCCAGGATGTTCCACAGGTCTCGGAAATAGGAGCCATCGTGCAGAATGAGACCCTGGTCGATCATCTGAAGGGCAAACATACACCCACAAAGACACGCACAGTGTAGACAAGTACATGCACACATTAGATACCTGCTTGGGCCAAAAGCTCACTGAGTAAATCTAAATGAAACTGTGAAGTTTTCAAGGTGTTGTCACAGTAGAGAATAGATAGAGAATAGCTTCATAGAGTTTCCCACCTTAATGATCATTTCGAAGGTGAACACTCCAGTGAAGACATAATCAAAATAACGGAGGACCTGGGTAATTCAAAACACACAAACAGCATTTTAAACCTTTAACTATCCAGGAAGGGTTTAGGAGGGTGCATTTTCTTTTTCAGCAGCAACCTAGTACACGCACACACACTCACACCAGTTACACACACTCACACCTAGGAGCTGCCCAGTACAACAGCAGTATGGCCTGTAACCCTCTGGTCAGTACACCTCTCAAACCTTAAAGATATCGCTGCCCTAAGTACACCACTTTTTTATACATCCAACTTTAGAGCATCAGTGAAATTCCAGAAACTGTTGGATCTCACCTTGTTTCTGTTTGAATTGGTGCACACAGGGTCCTCAGCGGCCAGTGCAATGCTGCTGGCCACGATCACAAGGAGGATGGTCATCTCAAAGTAGCGCAGAGTAACCACATAGTGGCAGATCCTTCTGATACTGTGGATCAATAAAGGGAAAGATGTGAACTGTTGGTTGATGACAGAGAGCTGGGTGGCTCTCTGTCATCCTTTTCCAATCCTTTTTTCAGGACAAAGGATTTAAAAATGTAAAGATACAGTGGGCAATAATGCAATGCATCTGCTGATCAGTGATCCAGTGTTTTTTTCGATGTCTTACGGGTTAGAGGCCTTGAAGATGAACATGCTGTCTGGAGTTACAGGTTTGGGAGGAATGGGAGCTTCCTCCTCCTCTGTCTCCTCCTCTTTCTCTTTCTGCTCAGACTGGAAAGCCTCCATCTCTTTGCTGTTCACTAATACCCAGACAGAGGTGTGAGAAGAAAAAAATGTCATTTCCACTTGGATGAAAATTACAAATAGAGAACCATGTGAATCATCACCAAAATTGATTCATCAGGAAAGACTAGAAGTGTGGCACTGCATCAGATGTCAGGAACACCCACACTCAGTGATACAGAGTGATATTGACACTGAATTACACTGTGTAAAGCAACAGAAAAGTAAATGAGAGAGAATGCAGCGAAAAATTGTCACTGAATTCCCACTTCTACCTGTCATGGGGCTGAGTTCCAGCAGCGGTTGTGCAGACATTTCAATGGCCACGCTTCCCTCCAGGTTGGACTTGTCACGATTCAGAGAGGCTGGGTGGTTCTCAGAGTCAATGACCCCCACAGTGAACTCTGTGGCCTCTAAGGCAGGCTCCACTGGAATGATTTGGCACAAGGGCTCATACTGCTCAGTCTGCCCACCTTCACCCTGCTCTGCCCAGGTACAGTCAGGCAGAGTAGGGGGTAGAGATCCAGGGAGCTGATCACACTGGGGAGGCTCAGGAATGTCTGCACTGGGAACACTGACACTGTAATGGGGTAAAAAAAAACATGATTTAATGCACATCAATACCATGATATAGTTGTGATGACATGAAAATCCAGAAAGCCCAGAGGGAGAGGTGCTACCTTAAATGAAATTGCATAGAGGGATTGCGAGGTGTAACACTCTCTCAGTGACGAATTGTGCAAACTTTAATAGTTAATAATATTATTACAACAAAACCTTTTTTCACAGAGAGGGTCGCACCTCTTTAACCCTCGATGGATATCTCTTCAGAAAGAATTACATGAGGACAGCCTTACCTTCTACAATCCTCTCCAACCTCTGCATATGGGTTGACTATGCACGTTTCACAATCATCTTGGATTGACCCCCCATCTACAGCTGTGGTCTCTTTCTCCTCCCTTTCTTCTTTCTCTTCCCTCTCATCCAGTACCTTCCTCTCCTGGCTGACCGATCGTCTGGCTTTTGTCACCTCATGTGGTGACTGGGTACAGTCCAGACTCTTGACCTCGATACGAGCCTCGCGGTGACGGTGCCGCCTATGCCGCGCCCCTTCGTCTGGCCCTGGGGTGGGCCTGAACTTACGGGCCACTCTGTGTCTGCCCCCACCAGTAGGCCGGTGGTTAGTCCCTCCCGTTCTCTCCTCAGTCAGGGTCAGCAGAGGTAAGGGTTCAGCCTCTGGAGGTTCGGGTATGGCAATGGACATCGGGGGCTCTGGCAGGGGTATGCCCATCGACATCGGTGACTCAGGCAGGTGAGCTGGGCTGGCCTCTGAAGAAAGGGCGGGGGCGTGTTGAGTACTGGTGGGGGTTTCAATGGTGTCCTCTGTGGGACTTGCAAACAGCTCCTCTCGACTCGCCATCTGACGACGTCTGCGTAGCTGGTTGGCCCTCTGCTCCCACACGGACATGTTAACCTTTCTCCTCCTCTCGCGGCGGTTGGTGAAGGTTTTGTTGACACTGAGGGGCTGCTCATCTGCACCCCCTGCTGCACACTCTTGCTCATCTGGGAAGTTTGGTCGGCCTCGGTGGATGGCCCTTTTCCTGTACAGGTAGGGTCTTCTCCTCCCCCTGAGGGGCACAATATACCTTGCGTCACTATTTAGCGGCAATTAGGTCCAAATCTTAAGTATTGATGACAAGAAACATCCAAACTATTGTTTGCATAGCATACCACTCATATAGAAAATATTAAAACAAATGAAAATTGCAAGAAAGAGCAATTTTCCATGAATGTATAAATCTAGTTGATTATTAAACAACAGACAAATACATTTGTTGGAAAAATATGCAAAATGCAAATGTTGAATGATTCGAGCTAAAGAAAACAAAGACATCCAAAAAAATTAAAAAAGAAAAAAAAAGAAAATACCTGAGAATTAAATAAAAACCACAAGAACAAAAGGAACAGTGGAGGATTAAAGTACAGAAAACTTGTAACATCTAGAAAACAATCTCTATTATTGAGAAGGGAAACTCAAGGGAGAAATTCTGTGTGACAGAGATGCATACAACTTTACTTACTGGTATTCAGACTCTTTGGTTGTCCATGTAATCAATGAGTGATTATTTGAAAACAAGACATTAGTGTTTTCCAACATACACAGAACAGTTGTTGTGACACAGTCCAAAATATGTCCAAGCACAGCATACAGGCGAAAGTTACCCTCATGTCAGTCACCTTAGGTTGATAGGCCTGAATCCAGAGCTTGAGATTGAATATTTTAGAGCTTTCATTCAAGGCAACAATTTTTTTTTTGCCCATTAGCTGATACTACATTTTCTTAATTGAAGCGTCTCGGTTGTATATATAACAGGAAGTCATATATTCAACATTTTGGTCAGTGCCACCTGACAGGCATAGAACAACAAGACAACATGATGGAGCATTACACTATAATACACATCAAAAATGCCATCTTGATAGCTGTGACACATACAAGACTAACATTTAAATATGTAACATACAAATGATACACTTAGTGTCACAACTAGAGAGTTAAGGTAACAGAGTTTGTGCAATTACCTCCCTTTGTAGGAAATTCCTTGCCTTTTCTCTCCCTTTGTGGAGGAAGAGCTCTAAGTAATGCTCACATAATTTTATTTTTCTCAAATTGCATATCCCTCTGAGACATATGGACACATTTAACCAGAGGGGTCAGAGCTCAGGGTCAGCCATCTGTGGTGTCCCTGCGGCAGGTAGGGGTTCAGTGTCTACACTTCATCAAAGATGGACACATTGGCTGTTGTAGGAATTGATCCTGTGACCTTCCAATTATGGGACAGTCTCTCTAACCATCAGGTCAATAATGCCTCAGATGGTCATCCAGAAGTGTTTTCCTCCCCAGGACAACACTGTCTTGCAAGACCCGCCACCATAACAATGAAATCATAAGCAGAGAATCTCGGCCAAAATCTGACACACTATAAAGTGTGCCTCCTCCCAGTAGAGTGACACATTAAGACTTCCTACTGTTCCCAACAATCTTTCAAATAGACGAACACCCCCCCCCCACCACCCTCTACCTCTCCCCTTACTGGATCATTAAACCTGGTGAGAAGCCACTCAGTAGGATAGTTGCGCAGAACAGCATGCAGGTCATTGTAAAGAACAGGTAAGTGAGTGAGGAATTATTTCTCTCACAGAGGCTAGAGACTACCAACATAGCTTTCCTATTACCAGTTGTTGGCCAATACAATTACATAAGGATTTGCCCTAATACTGCTGAAGCATTCTGCAGGGGATCATGCTTTTTAATCAGGCACATACAATGCACATTCATTGGTTCACAACGCCTTTAACATGCCTTTCTAACTTTGCATTCACCATGCAACTAAAGGTACTGAGGAACACATTAAACAGTCTCCAGCTACACCTACAACTGGTTCTCAAGAAGAGTCCACAATTGGTTACGGTTCCTGCTGATATTGTGGAAATACTGAGCTAATAGGATAACCCTCATTGATTTTTATTGAGCTCCTTTCCACTGACAAAAGTAGCATGATGATCAAAGTGAGGACCACTGCACTGTTTCCCCACAGCATCCATAACTTAAGTACATCTTAGTTAAAATTCCACAACTTGCTCACACTGTAAAAAGACAAGACTGTTTGAACCATCACTGCATGAGTGTCAGTCCTATTCCAATAAAGTGATGGAGTTTGTTCAATGAGAGAGTTGATTTGAGAACCATACACTGGAGACACTAAGAACTACTTAAGGGCTTTGAATGCTCTGGGTATCCCATCCCAGAATGGTCGTTTTGTTACTTACTCAGACATCAAGCCATCTCTGCCTCTTGCATATCTCTGGTTGAAGAACTCCTCTTCCTCCTCTTCATCCTGACAAAGACAAAATCATTATACATATATATTGTTACCGAATACACAGTGAAGTGAGGAGAAATGTATCAAGCTAGAGCGATTTAATTGTTTTACATTACAGTCATTTAGCAGACGCTTTTATCCAAAGCGACTTACAAGTTACAGTTGACACTATGTGGGGATCGAACCCACAACCCTGAGACTGAGTCTCATGCTCTACCGACTGAGCTGTCAGTAAACTACTGAAATGCAGGTGCAAGTAGAGCAAACCTTCGTCAGTTCCTGTGCGTTAGCCAGATTATCCACAGCGATGGCCAAAAAGACATTGAGCAGTGTGTCTGTTAACAAAATGGTTAAGAGCACATACAGCAACACTGGGAACACATCAAGATTTCTATTCTGCTCTCTCTTATATGAATACATGCTGATACATTTTGCAAAGTGAGAAGATCAGGATGAAAATAAACCCCATACCATCACTTTTAATGGAGCATCCTATAAATGAGCCCTCAGATCTTGAACATTTGATTTAAACGGCATGTTTGCTGTGTAATTAGTTCAATAAAAATGTGCTCTTGAAATGTAGTGGGAGCATTGTATAAGCTTTACAGGTATACAGCTCTACAGGTGTACAGGTATATTGCATACAGCTCTACAGGCTATATCAGAGCTCTCTGAGAAGGCTTTCTTGGAGGTTTAGGCAAGGATACAGTTTCCAAACAGGGTAAGCACTATGAAGTAGATAGATGACCACATGCCATACTGCACGCCACCCTGGGAGCGAATCCCGTTATACATCACCTCATTCCAGTCCTCACCAGTCAAAATCTGCAGACAAATGCAAAGAATTGGCATCATTTGTTATGTTGCTTAGATTTGATTTGACAGTCGAATGGCCTAAAATACATCATATAGGAAAACATCTTCCCAGTCTAAAAAAACACATCTCCACATGTTCTAGCAAAACCTAGTATATGGTGTTATACAGAGTTAATAGAAAGATGAGCAATTACTGTACTCATCAAAATATTCTTTCACAGTGCAGATCTGATATGGATGTTTTGTTAGGTCTCACATTCTTTCATGTTTCACTTGTCTGATATTCATGTGCGTATGTGTGCATGGATGTGTGGGATGATAGCAGAGGCAGGGGGTGGAGAGAGTTGTTTAATCTGTGCCTGGGGTGAGAAATATCCCAGGGTGCAATGTGTCATGGAGAGAAGGCAGAGTGAGGGGGTCTGTGGGAGCCAAACCTGAAACACTGTCATGATGGCAGCTGGAAACGTGTCAAAGTTCGTGGGAGTGTAATCTTCAAAGATGAACCTAGAGGGATGGCAGAGAGAAAGCAAGGAGAGATATGACCAGGGAAGAAAAGGAGGAGGAAGAAGTGGAGGAGGAAGATGTGGAGCTATTTTCATCCGGACATATCATTTCCTTCCCGCTCCATCAAAGACACCATTGAAGAAACTATTGTTCCATTTCCAGTGTAAAAATCACAGCATGTATTCTGATATGTGGGTTAAAAAAACAGAGCAGGTGTGAAGCGAATGGGTAGACCAGAGACCCTTGCCCTTGACAACTAGCACTGAGAAGTGAGTATCTCATTTTGAAATCAGTGTGCAGG
>OOFE01034523.1:40674-50687 GCA_900323365.1 Monocentris japonica | reverse complement strand
TCCGGAAGGTTTGACTCACCTGCCCCCAAAAAGCTGCATTCCCAGCAGGGCAAACACCACAATGAAGAGGAAGAGAAGAAAAAGCAGGCTGATGATGGACTTCATGGAGCTCATAAGGGAAACAACCAGGTTTCTGAGAGATGCCCAGTATCTGGCAGAGAGAAATAACACGTTTTACACATTTTTCTCTTGTCATTTTCAAAAGTGCCCTGTAAAAAAACTCAAGTATAAATATATATATAAGAAAATGAAGTCCAGGCTTATTTCAGTTAAAATCTGAAGTACAGTCTAGTTGTCCCACTTACTTGGTGATTTTGAAAATCCTTAGAAGTCTCAGCGCCCTCAAAACGCTGATGCCAAATGACATTCCAGGTCGGAAGAAGCCCCACACCACCTCAAAGATGCTGCCAATAATGACCTGCACAGGATATCAGCCCCATACAACAACCTCAAAAATGTATATAATATAATTCATTGTTAATAAGACACACCAAGAGTCTTTGCTGCTTTTTAAGGTGACTCCATTGTGCAATTTACATTCATCTTGCTCAATTACCCAGATTCCTCATTTTGCATCAATTCCTCTGGGTCATATTCCACATATCTGGTCAAATGTGGAGTCCAAATAGAAAGAAGAAACTCACCCCGAAGTCAAAGCAGTTGAAAGATGAATGGAAGTACAGTCGGAAACCCAGACCATACATTTTCAAGAACATCTCAGCCAAAAACAGCCCCAGGAAAACAAACTCTGCATAGTCTGGAGAGGAGAAAACAATGGCAATCAAATCAAAGTAACAAAGGCAGCTATTGGACAACGCTATCCATTTTGTCCTTTGTGGTTGATTTTTGTTTTTACAACCCTTGGGTTTAAGAAATTTTTCAAAACCGATGAGATAAACTCAAAAATGCATGGTCATCAAACTAAAACCAAGGTAGATTTTCTCAGTTCCTGGTTTTCACCCGACAACAGTGATTCGTCAGGCATTGTTATAAAATATACAGAGCACAACAGAATTTCCCACCTAAACAAATAACTTTCTTTAAACAAACTGATATGGAACTGAATTAAGTGGTGTAATATACAATAATGCATAGAGTCAGTCCGCACTGAAACCCACAGAGGAAGATGGAAAGCCATTCGGGCTGGTTGTGGTGGACGATGGCCACACAGATGGTGTTGAGAGCCACCAGACTGAGCACAGTCCAGTAGAAGGTGTCAGTCTTCACCATGCGGCGGATGGAAATGCGTAGCATGCGTTCTTTACGCCGCATGTAGGCAGCGGGACCACGCCGGCCACTACGAAAGTTTACCCTCGATCGAGACATGCCTGAGGAAGAGGGGAGAAACAGAGGAGAGAGACGGGGAATGTATAAGAGATATAAGAGAGGGGGAGGTAGAGGAACTGGAGATGTATTAAGGAAAAGGAGACAGCGAACAAGAAGATTAATTATTAATTAGAAAATAAAGACCTAGTGGGCAAGAGATAGAGAGAGTGGAGGAGGAGGTCTGCCGTTAAGGCAGTGAGTAACTGAACAGACTTAGTGTGAGACGGTAATGTTCCTTACTCACTTGCAGTAGACATGTCTGCATACTTGTCTTCCCCAGGGCCTCCTCTGCGGGCACCAGTCTTCTTACTCGTGGCTCTCTTTAGCACTAAAAATGTTACACAGAAATGTATGCTTATGGCATTACTGTGAAACACATGGGCATTATAACTAAACAAAGCAGCTGATGATTCATGCTGAATTATAAGACAAAAGAATATGTTCCATCTAGCATAGATATCAGTGTATGAAAAAGGTCTCGTTAACAGATAGCAGGCCTTATGCCCAGTAAACGAGCATGCCAAGCATTTTCACTTTTCTGCTACCAACACAACAATGATGTCCACAGTTATCAAAGCAAAATAACTCTGTGCAGTCGGGTGGTATCTGCACAACGAAAACTATACTTGAGTTTATTTCCATTCTGCCTCACAGTACAGTGATTGAATTATGCAGTGTACACCTCCTTAAACACAAGGTTCAACAAAGTTTGTTTCAATTATTTACTGTTAAAAAGTCAGATTCTATGGTGCCATTTCTTAATAGATTAGTCCTTGCTTATGTGTGTGTGTGCACATTGTATTTGCACGTGAGAGGGTAATAAATAACCCGTAAGTGGTATTGGCCCTAGTCCTAGAGCACAGTTTGTAAATTCAAAACAAAATTAGATAGATAATTACAAATCCAACGTATGTGATCTTACCATCTAAAGGTGATCTCCCTGAATTCTTATTCTCCTCTGCAAGCATAACCTCCTCTGTAATATATAAAATGAAAGAGGTGATGATGAGAGGATGATTGAGGTTATACACAGAGCTGATTATTATTATTTTTTTCATTAAAGCACAATTTAAGAATAAGCTATGGAGATAAAGGTTTGTATTCTTGAGGACTTCTGCTGGCATTTCTTGAGACTGAGACCATATTGATGTAGTTGGTGCTCTAAGTGGAGATACTCACCAGGTAAACTTGTTTTCACTTTGAGGGGCCTGAACAACCTCCTTTAGAGATAGAGCACTTATAGAGCTACATATGACTCACTCATTCTCTTTCCCATTCTCTCTCTCTCATTCTCTCTCTCTCTGATTCTCTATCTCTGTCTTCCCACACTCACCCACATGCACGCACACATACACATACAAAGAAGCTTTTTCATACACACACACACACACACACACACACACACACACACACGCATGCAAATGTAAACACGCATTCATGCTCAACACACATACATACTACTGATAGTTTATGTGGTCACACACACACATGCACAAACACACACACATTTAAGTCAGTGAGTCAGTCTCACCTCTTTCTCACCCTCTACTTGTGTGGGAGACTAACAGTGTAGATTGCCATTACTGCACTGTGTGTGCAACTCAACAAAAGCTTTTCTAGGTGCACAAATTCAGATAGTGTCTGCAGCACGACAATCTGCTTTCAAAAGCAGCTGGAGAAAAGACAGGCTATTTGGTTACTGCATCGTTTTAAATCATATTTACGTCTTCTATCTCATAAAACAATATAATGACATAATCACTGTTTTGTGCAGTTTGGAAAGAGCTATCATTGAGGTAACAGGCATAAAGACCAGCTGGTAGCTGTCGGGTTAAATCTAAGCGTGGCAGAGCGGCCTAGTTAGAGAGATGGTCCTGTAGCTGGAAGATCAGAGATTCAATCTACACCACAGTCAGTGTGTCCTTCAACACCAATATGTCCTATCAAAGTGCCCTTGAGCAAGACACTGAGGCCAACCTGCCCACTCACTGTAAGACTCTGGATGTCTCGGGATGTCTTCTAAATGTAAATGTAGCTGCACCTGCAAGTGCCCAGATGACAGATGTTTATAGGTGTAAAGTTGTTATGCTGTCCCGTACCTGCCCTGTCTATCCAGGCTCGGTAGCCGTTCAGTTCTCTTTCTACCTGCTGCTGGCGGCGCAACTTCATGAAGGCCCGTCTGTTCTCCACCCTCTCCCTCTCCTTGGCAAATTCCCTGGAGAGAGAAGGCCAGGGGTGGAAAAAGACAACCGCTCCATTAACCCATAATACAGACACGCATGTGCAAACACTGGTATTAACAGGTATATACCCACACACTCAGAATCATACTCACCCAGAGAGGACTCCCAATACCAGGTTCAGTACAAAGAAGGAGCCAATAATGATAAGAGGAATGAAGTAAATCCAGTTCCATGTGGGACCCAAGGCATCGTTGGTCTGAACATATAAATATGAGCACATATTGCAAATGCACACTTTTTATGCTGTACTAGAAGCACTACTGTACCATTGAATGGAGACACATCCTCGTTTCACCAGTAATAATCATGTTATTAAACAGATAAGACAAATCAATATGATAGGACTGCAAAAGTCTTTCTATATCTGTGTCATAGGGAAACTCACGTTATACAGAACAGCCGTCCATCCCTCCATGGTAATGCATTGGAAGACAGTGAGTACAGCAAACAGGATGTTGTCGAATTGGGTAATTCCATCATTGGGCCCGATCCAGGTGTCATTGCAATCATATCTCTCTGGACACTTCCTCACTCCGCATGCAAATGCCACCTCCGACGAGTCTACGGTCTCATTTTCTACCCAAGATCAAAGAATTAGTGTTACAGGTTTCTAGTGATAGAAATAATGACGTAAGATTCGGAGTAATATATGAACGTTCATATATCAGTCTGGGCAGCAGGGTGGTGTAGTGAGAGATAGGAGCCTGGCCTTCAATCGGAGGACCCGAGGACCTGAGTGCAAGGCCCCATGTTCGCAAGCATCTGCCCTGCTGAACCGATCAGCCATAACATTAAAACCATTCGGCGGTGGACAGGGGTCAGCATGGGCACTCTGACCGGTCTGACCGGTCTGCGACCGGTCTGCAGCCCCATACACAGCAAGCTGCGATGCACTGTGTGTTCTGACACCTTTCTATCATAGCCAGCATTAACGTTTTCAGCAATTTGTGCTATAGTAAAAGTAGGTAGCTAACTTATTGCTCTTTTACTTTAGCACTGGTTCTGCTCTTAGATGCTTGTTTAGGAAGGAAATGCACTTACAATTTCTGGTGACTAGTAGTTCTCGTGCCTACCTACGTTGAATGCACTTATTGTAAGTCGCTTTGGATAAAAGCATCTGCTAAATGTCTGTAATGTAATGTAATGTTTATATCTCAATCCCATTAAAACTGCTTGCTTCAAGTCACACTGGGCAATGGCAGTGAATGGTATGGTGTGGCTTATGTGATTACAGAGTAGTTGTTGGCTAATTGAGAGGTAGCTAAATCTGCCAGCAGGGTGCAACAGCTCTAATAATACCCCTGGGCATGCTGCTACCATGATCGATGAAACCTTCAGTTACTGAAACAAAGACATCCACACCCTCACTTGAGAAAAACAAGAAAACTAGTCATTTGTTATACCTGTTGGTAAACCAGTCATAGGCAGTCATGAATAATCCAAACAACACAGCATAACAATACTCTTATTTTGTTAAGTGAAGCAGGGGGCAGGGTCCTGTCAAGGTGGGTGGCATCGTGACAAAAGAGGGTGCAAATTAGAAACTCAGGTAAAAGTGGAGTAGTTAAAGTAGTTAAAATCCATCCATCCTCAGATACTGTTACACTGTTATATATCTTGTATATTTTCTTATATATCTATGAAGTTCAATGCATTCCAAGAGTTATTTTGTGGTGAAGTGTTTTTTGGGTGCTCACTTTCCCTCAACCTGCCTACTCCCTGTCTCCTTGGTGATTTCCTATATTTCCCAGGATGACTTTCAATAACCCCAAGAGAATGGACGTGAACTTGTTGCATTCAGCTGTGGGTTTGTTGGTGGAGAGAGCAATAGCGCTATTGATAGTCGAGCAAACATTTTTCCGGTCAAGAAAAACCTTACGAAAAATGCAACATGTTTTGCAGCTGCATTGCATTCTGGTCTGTTGAGGCTATTGTCAGTGGAAAAATTGGTGTCTCTGTCACAATGAATTTCTCCCTGTTTGACTGTTGAGCTTCGGTGTAAAATGATGGGTCTAGAAAGAAGCTCTTGCTCTTTGATTCTGACACCAAAACATTTTCCTGTAATGTTTTAGATAACTGAAAATGTTTCCGCTATCCAACTCCACATCTTCCCATTTCATATGGGAATAAGAAAAATACACGACCACACAACAATATGGGCCGAGAAATGCAAGGTACATCGCCAATAGCTGTTTTTTTGTGTTTTAGGGTCATTCGCCAATGGTAAAACATGTGTGACCCCAATGAATCCCACCAGAATCTTCTGTGTCTCCCTCTCTACTTCCCCACCATCTAAATAAAGAATAAAAAAAAATACTGGCAGTGACTGGACTACCCACCTTCCTTTTAAAAAAGAAACTCAACAATACACCTGGAATTACTAATAATACATTTGGGGAGGGTGGCCAATGTAAATTTTTACATTGTGTGTACAAATACTACCGAGGATGTTTGCAGTCGGCAGGCAGGTGTGGTGAAGCTTCCCACTGTAGAACTCCAGACCAATGATGGCAAACATGAGGATGGCGAAGAACAAGAGAAGGCCAATCTGCAGCAGCGGGATCATGGCCTTCATAATGGACTTCAGCACTATCTGCAAGCCTGCAGGTATTCACAAACAGATGACCGTCCCTTTAAATCATAGGCTTACAGCTCATGCAGTAGGTAGAGTAAGTGTTGATGCAATGTTAAGAGGGTACAGCGGACTCTTGTTTGTCTGAACCCCTTGAGAATGAGTACATCTATTATTATTTGCTCTATTATATTAGTTTGGTAGACCTTGCAGTGTAGTGACAGAGGTTAGTAATCGACTCACTGGGGATCCCAGACACCAGTTTGAGAGGTCTCAGGACTCGCACTGCCCTTAGGGTCCGAAGGTCCACTGGGATGTTCATATGAGCGCCTGCGGTGGCCAGGATCCTGGTGGGTAACACACACACACACACACACACACACATACACACACTTGATATGGAGACATTTTTTTGAGTTTACTTTTATTAAAGTAGTTAAATCAAGAGCTATCTGTATTTATAATGCCCTAAAAATGGACAATGAATTTGGGTTCAAATCCAGAATACACAACAGGGACATGACAAAAAGACCCATCAGATCGTGGGTAATAAATGGGTATAGCTAACTGACAAGCACACAGGTTTGAGAAGGAATAATGAAGGTATCTTTTAAAAAGATGAGTAAAGAATAGTGAGTGAGTGAAATCATCAATTTAGTATAACAGAGCTGTAGTTTTATGGAGACAGACAAAGAATGCAAAGCCACATACACCTGGCAGGCATCTCTACTCACATCTGCCCACGCACACCCTGATATCCCTCCACCTACACACAAACACTGAAAACCAGCATTCAACCAACAGGAGGAACAGACAGGCATCTCTTATCAATGTGTACCCAAATCCATATGTGAATGTTCCTTTTAGGAATGGCAAAACTACAGGATGGTAAACACAACTACAGTGGGGAGAAATATTGAACTCCCAGCTACTCGATAATAAATGGTACAAAAGGGTCGCAACATTTTTATTTATTTAATTCATATTTGAGCATAACTGCAGCATCTCTGACAAAAAAAACTGACCCATTTCAACTAGATTTTGCTTCTCACTACAATGTTGACTGATTTGATACCAAGGTCTTGAACAAGTAACACAGCCCATAACCATTACTCTTCTGTGATAATGCTTTCACTGATGATGGGTTAATTCTCATAGCTAATTTGCTAAACTAATATTTCCACTGTGTTATATGAAAATGATCCTTGAAATCAGAATTATTGTACATTTTGTCCAAGAAACAGTAACACAACCCATTTGCCTTTCTTTCTTTCTCTCTCTTTTTTACACACACAAACTCACATAAATTCATTGGATATTGGATAGTGCTGGGAAGCGTGGGGGAGGGTATATGTGTGTGAGCAGGGGGGCAGAAAGCACATGGCAGCAACTCAAGTGTGGACCCACGCAAAATCCCTACTGAAAGCAGTGAAAGAGAGAGAGAGAAAGTGAGTGAGTGAGTGAGTGAGTGAGTGAGTGAGAGAGAGAGAGAGAGAGTGAGTGAGTGAGTGATTGAATGAGTGAGAGAGTAGGAGGAGAGGTGTGGGAGTCTGTAGAAATAGCCATCAAACAAACTGAACAAAGGCAGGCAGCATAGTGGCTCCTTCAAGGCTGCACGTCCAGCAAAACAATTCTAGAGACACTCCCTCAAAATTACAGCAGATATACTGTCTGATTGTGGTAGCTTATGAATCACCTCTACACACAAGCTCTAACAAAAACTACATATATACATTCAATATTCAATACTCAAAAGCATTCCAGCAGGGTATTAATGTTCATGCTGCGAGGCTCATCTCGTCATAGTTAGCTCTAAGTGTAGCACTATTGTGTGCAGTCCTATACCGAACTGGCTTTGGAGAGGCTGAATTCATTACATGCACAGAATGCAGCCTCTCCCACACACCTCCACCTACACTAAGAACACCACCAAAAACACAGTAATCAGCAGCATCACATTGCTAACCATTTCAGCAAAGTTCTGCATACAGAAATGCACAATATCAACACAATGATTCAACATATTAATGGCTTTGCCTCAAACATGGAAACATAAAACATGTTTCTAATGGCAACACTAATACTGCTCTGTTCTGTCTGGATGATACAAAAAGAGCCATTTATTCACTATTAGTCATAGAATAAATAGCCTGGTCTATGTTTTCCCAATGAAAACCCACATGGGACCATACACCATTGTTTATCCAGTTCAATTATGAGAGCAAGATTAGAACTGAGACCAGTGCAGCCCTCCTGTAAAACTCCTGACACAATACACATTATATTGAATAGCAATTTAACTGGAATTATTTTGGGAGTCGTTGGCATGGGTGGAAACAGTTTTGACTGCAAACTGCAATTGCAATTTGACCACGCACAAAGATTTGAACAGATGTTCACTAGGACTAGGCTTTGCTAGCTGGTTTGCTAGCAATACCAATAGCATGAGGCAATGACAATTACAGGTAGTTCACAGACAAATATGGTACAACAATCCACCTGCAAACACAACACACACGCACACACAGACAAAAACTGCTTTGATGGGCCTTGTCTGTCTATGTGCCAGATGGCTAATGAATCATTCAGAACTCCCACCCAGTTGTATTATTCATCCCATCTAAAGAGCAGCATTTTTAGCAAAGTGTCACACTCAAGAGGGACTAGCAGACCAGGGCAGTGGGAGAGAGCTGATATCCTTCATCCAAGCTGATGTGACACACAAACACTCCCCCCCACACACACAAGCATACATGCACATACAGGTGAGGGTCAATATCATTTAAGTGTGATGTGGGAGTGGTTAGAGCGAGTCTAACAACAAGTGGGTTGCAGATACACTTTCATAGTAGTAGAAACCTTTGTTTGCCCTGGAAATATGCTCTCAGTATGCACCTGCAGTCTTATAACTGCAGTGACAGAAGCGCACACATACGCGCTATAGCGATACAGTCTTTGCTAATCAAAGACATCAAATCCACCTGTGCTGATCTGGTTGCCGCGGGATATAATTGACCATTTTAGGAATCCCAGTGAATTAAATTGGTTTATGGGTAGTTTGTTCTAACTGTGGCCTTTTTTTCTACACACTCCTCACTCAGATTAAGGCTTTTAATTGAGCTCGGTGTCCCAACAGATTTGCTTCCAGCAATTCATTAATATAAAATGGAATGAATGCCGCCAGCATTGGCCCAGTGGCCTCGATTTGATTCCCAACTGGCCTCCATGACACATGTGTGCCTTTTCTTTTAAGTCTGACTTACTTCTACTGTGCCACCAGAGGTACAGAGAGAGGGAGAGGGAGACAGAGAGAGCGAGAGAGAGAGTGAAAGGGAGCGAGAGAGAGGAGACCAGCATATGTGCCACCAGAAAATGTGTCAGATAGGTGGCAGGAAACCAGGTCACCAATTATTAGTTCCAGTTGTGGCTGCTGCATGGACAAATGATGGACGAGAGGAGCTGGGGCTTCACAAAGTGCCGGACATCCTGCTTTTTATACTGTAAATCACATGGTCTCAGTTGTAATAGTAGATTTTAACTCAAATAGTTGAGTCTACATGTAGAGTTAAAGTTGGGCACTTTCCGAAGCCCACATTTGTCATGTCCATCATTTGTCAGTGCAGCAGAAACCACAGAAATGCCACAGTGACATTTTAAGGGACAGTGAGATGATGAACTCAGTTTTTCTGGTCCTGAGTAACCCCTAGCCACTAATGTACAAAATGTAGCCTCAGTAACTTCATGACATGAATCAATGAATGAAGTAAAGAGATGAAAATGTTCTGATTCATGCATCCTTGACCTGATTTACAGGCCTCCATATGAGACATCTTCACAACACCCTCCCTTTCCCCCATCAACTACCCGCCCCC
>OOFE01034523.1:16372-28661 GCA_900323365.1 Monocentris japonica | reverse complement strand
GGGTGGGGGCATCTGGCGAGGCTGGAAAACAGCAGTTTAAAGTGAGCCAGTCAGAGCCAGACGAAACAAGGCTGTTTTCACTGAGCTGGAGCTGAAAGGAAGATGACTGAGTGTGGGAGAGCAGAGGCACAGGGAGAGTGAGTCACTCATCAGCAGCAGGGCTCCTAACACAAGCACTGGACACATTCTGAGTTGAGCTCTGCCCTCACCTACAGCAAGAAGCCAAACTGAAAGCTGGGAAAGGCTAAGGGTCAATGCACACATTTACACAAGTGGGTTGATCATAGCTTTATCCCAGTAATGGGCTGACTCTGGTTTTGGTACAGTGATGTTACATTAAGTTCTATGATATGCTATACCTAGTATTGTCAATCAGTTTCCCAGCTTTAGAACAAATGAACTGTGAAAGCACTTGAATCAACAGGCACACTTAGAAAACAGTGTCTACAAGACAGAGGACATGTGCAGTGAATGGCTGCAGCATGGATCCATGACGTCTGGGTTCCTCATGCCAACAAAATAAATATCAATCACTGCTTCATAGATATGAGCAGCACATCAATATCCTACGTTATTGTAGTCAGATACATCAGACGCATCATAGCCATATCATATTTCTGTGGCACAGGTAATTCATTAAAGTTAACAGCTGCGCATTGAGATTCTGTGTTGTTTTAAAATTGAAATTCTCTCTCTGGCTGTGATCTTGTTAGCTTTAAGTAGCCCAACCACATTGCCTCGTGAAACAACAGTCGGAGTCGGACCCTAGCTCGGCAATTGTGTTAGACGAAAATTAACTTCTTAACAGGTACTGCTAATTAGGATGCGGTTGGGTTTTCAAGAGTTCAATGTTTCCCCGACGCACAACCAAGTGATAGAAAAACACCCCGATCAGTCAAAACAATAACGAACAGAAACCTACTGAAATGCTCTCTGGGGAAGAAAAAGACTAATGGAGCGTGCGAGGTAAGGAAAAAAAACATCAATTAACTAATGAAAGGATTAATCAATGTGACCGTTTTACCTTGAAGTGATGTGCGTTTCTTCATCGTCAGAGAGTCGGGATCAGGTGGACATAAATTCAGCCTCTGATTCCAAGTTTAGTGAATTGAAATGAATTCGCGTGGATTCCTTGAGTGATGATTACCGCTGTATGGCTAAATACGGTCGGGTGGCTGGGAGCCAAGACTCTAGCGGGGATGAACGTAAATAGGCACGGGGACAGGAGCTAGGCATGGAAATAACCCCAATAATCTTCACTGACTGCTGTGATATGAGTCAGTTTATGATTCACTATAAATGGCTGTATGTTTCAACTTAATTTAACAGATAGAGCAGCGCTAATTGCAGAGCCACCAAGCAGCTCAATTACAATTTTTCAATGGCAAGAAGTTATTTAGCAATCCGAGAGGTTTATGCAACAGGTCTTCATACCACTAGCAGGTTGTTGAAATAGTCATTCATTTGAAACAGAGGTCTACTGTACTCTAAGCAAACGGCAGTTTTGCTTAGAAATATTTACCACTAGATGGTGGTCTAGCTATACCCGAGACACTGGAGCTTAGAACCATAAATTCAATTCAAATCAAAGCCAATTTGAGCACTGACAAATTGGCAGAGCAGCGTATGTCCAGTTTCACTTTCAGCCACCCCAATATTCCAGCTCCTGCTATTCCTCACTTTTATAGGGTCTCCATACTTTGCCTTCCTATTTCGTCTTCCAGTGTGCAAAATAACAAAGAGCTGACAGCTGACGTTAACAGACTCTTCATGTTTCCACCGGGTGTGGTTTTGGACTGCTTACAGTTTAGAGATACCCCAAGGGAGCACAGTGAGGTCAGGTTAGTGAGTGAGAGAGTTAATCCTGCTAATATATGAATATCTCCCGAAAGAAAACAGAGACACTAAGATTCAAATTTGTGATGTTATTTGCGATAAAGTCTGGAGCAGAATGAACTGGCATAGATGGTAAATGTGGTTGATGTGGGGGATGTTATACTGGGGTTAAAGGGGAGGGGGGGCATATTTTCTGGTTCAGAGCTGATAAATACTGTAAACCTTCCGGGGGTCCACAAAATCTGTGTTACATTAATCGTCTATGGTACAGCTCCAAATGAGTGGGATGTATTTTAAATTTTTTTTGTTACATCCCGACCCACAGTTTAGGTTCTCAACAAGATGATTTTTCTATATTCAACAGTATACAAGGTGGTAAGAATGTTGTTGCTGTAGTACTCTATTTTAAGCAGAACTATGTAACATAAAACAACTTGAAATAATTGGCATTTCTGCACTGTATAATTGCTGGGCATTACTGTGCTGCAAACAGTCAAACAACAAAAAACAAACATAACAAATTACTTTCTTTTCTTTCTTTATTTGACTGAGGAAATACTTCAGCATATCAAAACCTATACTTTGGCAAATGACATGCTGAAAAATGATCTTGTGATCATTTGGAGACTGTTTCAACAAATATAAATTTGAAGTTTCATCCACAAAAAAATGAAACATATAGTATTGTGGCGCAATAGTTTAGCTTAACTTTCCAATATCTTTTCTTTTACAACAAAGCATAGGAAATTACACATATGACTATGATGGGGCCTACATTTACAATCATTTATGTTTGAATTTTACTGTAACATTTCAATAGACTAAAAGTGTTCTCAGCTTTTTCACTGAAAGCGAAATCTGAGCAACATCAGCTTGGATTTTGGTTCACCACCATTTTTATCTTAGGTTTCTCTTCTTTCTCTTCTGAATTGTAAATAAGCATAGATCTATATCCTTAGCCTGCCAAGGTAGAGGACAATACAAATGAAGATGGTCATTCCAAAACACTATTGATCCATTTTGGAAAAAACAACACAATTGTTACTGAAGTGATCATGGGACAATACTAAAAAGCAAATGACTGCATCTGTTAAAATGTTGCTATATTTTGAAATTGTGAATGTCTCTTTTAGGAAAGAAACTTGTCAAATGGTTGTAGAAATCATCATTTTGTTACAGCAGGCCTGCAGGAGAACCAGAGCATGCAGCTCGATGTGGATGAAACAAAAAATGTTGCAAGAAGAGAATGAGATTGGGATTTTTCTGCAAAATCAGCAGTGTATTGTCTTATGCCCTCTCACATTTGTTAATACACTATTTATTGTTGATTTTGTCTCCCATTATAGATGAGAATTATTTTTCCAAAATGTTTCCAGACCAAGAGAAGGTGGCATATGGCTATACAATTACCAAGGGCTGAATATACTCTGTGATTAAAACAGAGTCATGATAGTTCATGTAGTTAATTAAAGGGTCAGCCAAGTTCATATTATCCAGTTATATTATTCCCTAGGCTCAACTGCAGAGGAAGAGGTGTTTGCAGTGGGACAGAGCAGTGCAGAAACCATCTTCCACCAACATTGATTGGTAAATGAAGCCATCACATCACCATGCGCTCCATGCTCAGAGTCAAACTACATCCATCATAATTTTTGCCCTGTGATGGCTTCTCATATCTATTTATTTAGCAATGTATGAGATTAGCTATCTACAGTAGAACATAATGGCATTATTAGTTTCAGTCATTGCCCAAAGTGACTCCCCTGCTCAGCTGGTGCATTTGGAAAGGCCAGTCACAGTTCACACTGACCAGACCACGCAAACTTCCCCACAGACCGGCCAGTACTACATGTTGAACTCACACATGCTTTCTCAGAGAGCAGGTAAGATCTAAAGAAAAGAAAGAAAAGTAAGTATGTCTTAATGTCCTGACATTTAAGCTAATACTGTATTGTTATATTAGATATGGATTTTTGTAATCTAGCAGGATCATCTCTCTGAGAAAATAATTGCCATCCTATCCCCTAGGCACCTGGCCAAATGGGTGCAGGTACTCATGAAGTGACGATGCCAAGCAGAGAAACTGTTGGCATTGAAAAAACAGCTGTATGTGGAGGGGGATGTCGCACGCAGTTTGGAGCGATAGTAGTAAATGGTTGGCAAATCAAATCTGGTCTGGCACAAGCGGCTGCCCAGAGGGTACATATCAGATGTGTTTTCTATGCCTGTTTGCTGGTTAACATTTTATACCCACCCATTTGGTGCAATGCTGTGTTTGTATGGCAAAGCAAGGGCAGTTTATTCATGAGACGTGGCAAGGGCTGCAGTGGTGAGCTGCTGCCCTGGAGGGTCACCAAGTCAAATGAATCCCTCTCTGACTCTTTGTAAATTCATCTGACCTTTAGGCTTCTCGAAACATATATACGTTTATTGTATATCCTTCTCCTTTCCAACAATTTACTCACCTGATAGCAATGAGGAGCAGAGCACCCAGATCCTGGTTTAAAAAGATGAAATCTGGAAGTCCTAGGGTCTCTCTCCACTGTGAACAATCAAATAAAGGAAGAATACCCAGGCAGGCACTCATAGACACCAGCCACTTTTCAGTGAAACGCTTGGCATAGAGGGGGTCAGTCCCAGGCTCAAGGAGGTAAGCATGTATGCAACCCCCTAATACACCTTAGCAACCACCTAGTACACCCTAGCAACCACCTTGTACACCTTAGCAACCACAGTGAAACACTACTGTATAATACTATATACTGTATTGCATGCTATACTACTGCTACTATTTCTGCTACTACTTCTTGTGCTGTGTAGTGCCTTACCTTAGCTAAATTAACATTTTGTGTGTTGTGTGTTTTGCGAGAGTATGAAGTCAAGATGAAAATAAAATAAATAATTAATATTAATAAAATAATTTTTGCAAGGTTGTGCTTTTGCATTCTCCATAGTGGTTAGTAAACTCTGCAAAGGGAGGTACTTTTGAATACTTGGCATATATTTTGTTTTTGAACTGTGTTCCACCTTCATTTCAAGCCGTACTTTGTGTTCAGATAATTTAGAGGCATGACTATGGAGATCACAATGTTCCTATTTGGGTGCAGCTGCATTAGCAGAAGAATCCAGTTGAGGACATAGGTGCAAGATTCTCTTCATAATAAAAAAATATTGAAAAAGCTAAAAAATTTGATGTTTTGACTAAAGAGACCTTGATCAGATTGCTCATGTCTAGAAACTAAAGGGTTACATTGGAGTCAGCTCATTTTCTGGATGTTTGAAGTGTCAAAAAAGTAAAGAAGTTATTTTAATCATCAAGAGTCAATTTATTTTCATATTCTAAAATGCAAAGGACATAACAGGATTTGAGAATAAATCCAAGGTTGAGTGCACAAAAATGTTTCACTGCAAGCGATTATGTACAAGAATGAAAATCAACAAATTTTACAGCATTAACAGGTACTGCATCGATATTTAGAGTTGACTTTTCTGAAGTAGTATAGACTAGACTGGATTTGAATTCAGTTGTACTGAAGATATTTTGTTAAACTACAGCACATTAACATTTTAGTGAACCTTTTTTTATTGAAGTTCACTATTAGTGCATTAAGGATCACAGTACCACTTGCTCAATTTTTTTCATACTTGGAAGTTTAAAATCCAATTAAGCAAATGCTGTGTCCCCATCAAAGGGCCTGTTAACATTAACTTGTACAGGAGAACAAACCAAAAGAATGCCCACTCCTTCAGTTGATCTGTTTGAATATGCTACCCTACAATGGCTAGCAGTGAATAACAATTTGATTGTACCATCATTGTATAACCAACGTCTACTTTAGTGCTATCATATAAAGATTCAGAATCAATGTCAAACCTTTCTTGTCTTTCTTGCAGCATTAAGAATGATTGCCACAAACATCTGGCAACACTCGGTCTGTCAAGCAGATAACCTGTAAGGAACTCTCTGCTTCACAGTTTATACAGAAACACGATTTTGGCTTGGGTGTAAATGATTAGTTAAGTTAGGGCTGAGTGATATGTACAGAAATTCATAAAGATTATCATCTCATTGTGTGAATGCACCTTTACATATAATGTATTTTTCCTCATTCAATCTGCACATCAAAAAAAGTCATATGGAAGCTTTTCTACCTGGGTCTCTTAAAATCGCTGACTATTTCAGCACACACTTTTAGAGGAAGACAGCAAAACAGTTGCATAATGATCTGACCAAGGGATACAGTAGGATAAGTGCAAAATCCTGCACGAGACAAATTAGCAATAAAATGTGCGAGGACCATACAATTTGATTATCACTATTACTGTTAATCACTCAGCCCTAGTTTAACTTAGCCCCATTACAGTATGGGATTGATCACTTTTCCTCCCTGTGTCAATCCTTGAAACAACACTGCATTTTGCTTGATTTATGCCTTTACTGGTTACAAGATACAATGGATTTGAAAGCTATAATTCAGGTCAACACTATGCGTGCTATAGAAGAGAAGCCAAAAACACTTACTACCAGTTTAAACAAACTCTCATATGAAAGTGACCATTTCTCAGAAGTTCAACACAGATGAGTTTAAATACATGAATTACATTAATTTCTTTTCAAACCATCAGTAGGGAATAACGAAAGTGCTCTGGTCAAACCTGTAAAAAAATAATTTATACACACCCCATCATCTGATTGGAGTATTTGTCACAAAATTGCTGACAATTGTTTTGCTTAGTGATGGTCCTCCCCCCAATCATTTTGCTGCTCCTCTTCCTTGCCACCTATCTGTTGGGTTAGTTGTCATTTGTTAAAGGGAAGGCAGACAGGCAGTATGACGGTCGAACAGGCTGGGCCAGCTAAGGGCTCTGCCACCTCACCCTCCAACTCTGTCCATGTGCCTTTCTCTGGGCTGTAGCAGATGGTGGAAGACTTGTAGGCCCCCTGAAACAAATATTTTGAGTTGTCATTAACTTCATCCATCTTAGTGTTGTTTTTAATTTCTAACTGTAACAAGTCAGTTAAGTTAAAAATGGTGGTAATCCACAAGAATTCTTATTTTGTTTTATTTTGGTGACATCTTTGGTCATAAGTGACTGTTGCTGTGGTGTTGTTGCCCTGCACTTCCCAGAGATCAGCACACAATCAATCAGTGTGGCCAGTACTGTGACGCCTTTTTCCTTGGATTTTCTGATGATAAAGTTTGAGTTTCTGTAGGTGGCGCTCTTTTCTTTGTCTGTTCAGCCATGGTGGTTATCACTGCTCATGCTAACTACCCAGTTCTTCTTCTATTTATACCAAACAAACTGTTGCTGCTGGCAGAAACGTAAAACGCATCACTTCCTGTGCACTACAGGAAAGAACTACCCGGCACCAGGTATTTAGAAAAGCAAATGTAAAAGCTTTGATGAACTGGGTATAGGCTGAATCACTATGATCTTATATAAATCAGTGAGCAAAACATTTATTTATATGAAAATGTTACAGAATATTACTTTAACAAAATGAGATACTTCCTCAAGTAATCCTCAAGTATTTACCAATTCTGATGTAACTATCCCCTGTGCTATTTTGGCATGAGCGTTTATGTACTACTGCAGTACAGGATATTGTACAAATACAGTAAATTATATAAACTATACATTAGCTTTGTATGTATGCTATACTACATATACTCTTCCATCTGTACATCTATGTACATCAGCTCATGTGAACAGATAATGATGCACACTTGCACATTTGCTCCATAAATCTAGTAATACTAACCTTAACCATAACCCTGTATGTTGTAAATTTGTAGATCTGTAAACTGCAAATAATCTGTTAACCTGCAAATCTGTGAAAATAGCAAAAATTACTTCAAGCTGATATTAGTTTGGCCTTGTATAATGAAGACGCTGTATCTTTATCTTCAGTGTATCTTCTTTGTTGTATTATCTTCAACATGCCTTTGCTGCTGCAATGACCCAATTTCCCCACAGGGATCGTTAAAATTTCATCTAAGCTTATGTACTCTGATTTATAAGACTTTACCATGCTCCAGCTGTAGCCCCCCACAAGGAAGATGCTGTCATCCAAAATAGCACAGCCAGGGCCACTACGACCCTCCAGGATGGGCGTCTGCAGGATGTTCCACTGGTCAGCCTTCGGGTCGTAACACTCCACCAGCATCACGTCTAGATGGGAAAAACCTAGATGAGAGGGGAAGAAAATGTGAAAATATATGATGAGAAATGAGTCATTATTTGAACAGTATGAAGATATCTTCATACCACACCTAGAATGATGAAGTGGAGATCCCTTAGCGGAATGAAGGTCATGGGCACCTGCTCATTATGGCAGCATCTCTTTCACATGGCTCCAAAAAGAAATATCAATCGTGTTTTCTATTCATTATCCATAATGCCCCAGTACTTACCTTTCAGATGGTTTCCCCCAATAGCATAGAGGCGATCGTTCATTCCAGCCAGCGTATGAATGGCACGCTTTGTGTTCATATCCTGTTTCCTAGCCCACACATCCATTATAGGATCATAACAGTAGAGCCAGGAAACGTACTCTCCATTGTGTACTCCTCCTGCAACAGGTAAAAATAGCACTATGCTATTAATACTGTGTCTCTAAAGATATAATTGGAGACATCAGCTTCTCATATAATATATTGTATGGGCAAACTGACACATCCGAGTAAATTGATCAGTGATAGTCCTTAATAAAGAATAGGTGTAGGTTTTGATTTAGCTCTCCCCAATGTCTGCATTTACGATAGCTGCAAGGGATCATGTGTAGAATTTGAAAAATTCTGTCAAAAATATAACTTGCACCAGTGTTTCCTCTATATATACCTCTATATATATTCCACCATGGTGGCTTGCCAAGGTAAGATCACTACATACCATGCTAAAAATATTTGCAAAATATTTTACACTATATGGTCTCTTTAAGTAAAGAGGCAGCGTTTCCTCATCATCGCCTCAAATTCACTTTAGGTCTTTAGTCAGACCAAGCATCTGAGAAGCAACAACACCAGAGATAGACTTAAGCTCCTGTTAGCTATCTAGATGTAGACTCTAACACCAAAGTCAACAAGGGGAAATCGCTTGGCTAGAGCTATGGAAACAGACTTGTAGTTCAGTCAAAAATAAATTTCTCTCCCAGCAACAAATTGTACTTTACTTTTTTACTTTACTTTAGCTATCAATTGTGTTTTGGTTATATTTATTTTTCCCATAACAGTAAAGTTGACTAAATCTTAAGTCTAAGTCATATTTCCTAGCAGTAATTTTCTGACTTAAAAACACTGATTTTGAGGGGAAATCTCTTTTTTTATCAAATATTTTCTCCCCAGGGTAGGCTGCCCCCGAAATCCTGTACATATACAGTATAATGGACTGACTCACACATAGCTAATAAATATTATTGATATTATTAGCTATACTGTGCCCTTTATTTACTAAAGAGTGATGATTTAGAGGATTTACTTATCTGTCTTTTTTAAATGTTGAGCAGTAAACATCACATAACATTTTCTTTCCAAAAATGTATATGTAGCATTTTGATAAGCTACTCTTCATTTGAACATTTAGACATGTAGCGATTCATGCTAAGTTAAAGGGTTTTTTCATTACAAAAGAAAAAGGGATAGTAGGTGTGATTAAACACAAAGAGACAAAGGTTGAGTGAAGAGGATGTATCCTGACCTGAGATGTATATCTTCCCATTGTGCACTGCTCCTGCATGGGCGGCCAGCGGCTGTGGCAGAGACGACACATAGTTCCACTCATTACTCTCCAGGTTGTAGGACTCCACACTGGAGAGGTAGCCCGTCTCATTCCTACCACCAATCACGTACAGGTGCTTATCCAGGCGGCAGGCAAAGAAACTGGCTCTCCTGAGGAGGAGGTGTCAACCAGACA
Source organism: Monocentris japonica (assembly GCA_900323365.1). Classification (NCBI taxonomy): domain Eukaryota; kingdom Metazoa; phylum Chordata; class Actinopteri; order Trachichthyiformes; family Monocentridae; genus Monocentris; species Monocentris japonica. Next base: position 18,911 of record OOFE01034523.1, on the reverse strand, counting down.
ACATCATTAAACCAACAATGACAGATTCATTGAAGGCTTATCAACAGATGTGTCACTGTGTAAGGTGAGACTCATTCAGCAAAAAGATAACAAATAATACCCCTGCATCACTGCATTAGTATTAAACAGGCACCTAGCAAGGCCCAACATGGCAACGTTACATACAACAAAGAATCAAGCCCACTAATGAATGAAGAAGTCCAACAAACAACATGTAGTATCCCTTATCCCTTATATCCCTTATTTCATTCAAGGGTCAATAATACATATTTAAACAATGACCCAAAGTTTCTGACAGGTATAGTTCAAAAGTTTGCATTGCATCTTAGCATATGCAAGCAAAATGATGGAATTAATTCCGTTGCAGCCTGTAATCAAAAAGTAATTTTACAGTGTAACATAAATGCAGATATCTAGGAGTATCTTCTAAATTATTAATTGCAAGTAGACAAATCAATACATCGTTCTTTTCAGGTTTTCAGCCCATATTTCCATAATACAAACTAATGTTCCCACTGAAGAATTATGAAAAATAAAGTCAAACATCGGAGATGATACAAAAAAAGCTAAGCTTTCCTGAATTGTACATTGATTTAGATCACATCATTGCCAGTCACTAAAGAAACTCATCCACAGCTGAATCTCTTCTACTACAGCACCAGCGATGTGAGAAGGGGCAGAAATTCACATCAGCCTGACAGAGCACACTGACAACACACTCCAGATCACTTAATACAACACAATACTCAGCAGTGGCCAATGTGGGAGGAAAAAACTACATTTTGGCCAGTTAAAACATAAAGATTGAACTGTCACCACATCTGTTGTCAGAGATGGTGAGGGCTGGTGAGGACTTACGCTATTTTAGCTGCCTACCTATGAACAGAATCTCAGTCTCTCATTTTGGCCATTACTGTCACTGGCATCCATCTTTTCTAGTTGCCATCCGTGGAACAACCAAACAAACCAATGGCTAAATATATATGTTTACACAGTGAAAACACGCCTGATTTTCTTGCAAGCACAACCCAAAGGCAATCCGGTTGCAGATTCATGTTTTATGTCACATTTGCTTGCTTTATATATTGCTTAATGCAACACGGTACACTTAAGACATGCACACTTCAACAAGGACCCCTGAAAATCCTACAGTCTCTTATCCCTTCTGGCAAGCATAACGCAAATCTAAACAAAACAGTGAGTCATTAGGAGTCCAGAAAATTTTTAAAAAGTAAAAAGCTTGCAATTGAACAATTTTTAGAATGTAAAATTGACTTACCTCTCCTGCATAGGAGGTAGTTGTATCCAGCTGTTGAATCTGGGATCATAGCGGCTGACAAAATTAGTGCTGTGCTTTCCTGCAAAACATTGAAATCAAGATCAAGTTTTATATATAGTAGTATAGTAGTATAGTAGATGATGTTTAAAAAGTTCGGATTGGTCAAACCTGTGACCATACAACTATTTATTTAAATATTATTGCGATGTCTGAAAATCACCACTCATACAAAGCAAATTTTCCAGTGTTAATAATAAGTAGCAATTAGGAGCAATTCCAGTAGTAACTATGTGAAGTTGACAACTGTTGATTGGAGTGTTGTTTGTCTCTGGAGTGGGTGTTCAAAACTATCTATTAACTTAGTTCATAGATAGATAGACAGTTTTGACCAAGTGTTAACTAAGTGTTAACACTTAATAATAATTGTCAGTACATCAAATGATTTTGATGTACTGACAATATTACTGTATTGCTTGACGGAAAAATAATGCACAACTATTATTATTATTATTATTATTAGTGCTTATTGTGTTTGATCAGTGGCGTTACCGTTGGGGTTCCATTGGTCCTCTCCACCGAGCAGCAGCAAGAAGTTCTCCACCTCCACCACACAGTGATGGGCGCTGTTGTAAGGCATTACTGGAAGAGACGCAAAAATGTCCATGAGAATAAGGACACTGGAAAGTAGATGTTCGTCACACTGAAATTAGGTTTTAATTATTATTTTTTTCTCCAAATGTTTTCTGTAACTGCATTTTAAGCTTTTTATGAGGAACATTTGTACCAGCAGTGTTTTCTATTGAATAACTATTTATATTACTCTGAGCCCTTTAGTTTGATAGGGCGTGCTTGCTTCAGTCATGATATATGATTTATTTCCCTTCATCACTGCTTTTGTTTTGTAACCTACCAGTCTTCCATCTACTGGAAGTGATTTATTGTGGGGAGTCAAGTCTGATAAGTCCCAGATTAGACCAAATGAAAGCATGAGGGCCTCTGTTTGTAAAGGTGCTTAAAACTTTATTTATTTATTTATTTGTTCATTCATTCATGTACTTAATTATTTACTCTTTTACTAGAATTATAATTTGTCACATCAACTATTTTTACAGTGATATATTAAGCAAATCAAACACAGAATACTTAGTGAATCTTACAGGTCATCATATAGCGCAATGACAGACACATGCCTACATCTAGAGCAGGACCCCTCGTGGAGGATTTTCCCTTGTGTATGTTTTTGTGGTTCCCCCCCCCCCC